>PVKE010002494.1:36187-82383 GCA_004027555.1 Craseonycteris thonglongyai | reverse complement strand
AGAGAGAGAGAGAGAGAGAGAGAGAGAGAGAGAGAGAGAGAGAGAAAGAGAGAAAGAGAGAGAAAGAGAGAGAACTGAACTGGGGGAGCTCCCAGTTCAGCATATGGTTCCGCACGGGCCGGAGCGAGATTCCATCTGCGGTCCCCAGCGCTGCAAAGTGAGCACCTAACCCACTGAGCCATCCCGGCTTCCCCACTTTTTCTCTTTTCTTAAGATCATTCAACAACCACTTAGAATTAACTGACTCCTCTCTGTGGAAGTCTTCTTTTTTAAGTCTTCTTTTTTTTTTTTTTTCATTGTTTCTAACCAAGCCAATTAACATGCAAACCCAGCCTTGTACACACATTCCCCTTTTTGACCTTTCTCAGGGATGAGCAGTCTTGTTTTCCTAAAAACCCTGAATGAAGCAGTTAAATAAGCTACTATGATACAATCACAAGATGGGGTATTATTTTAAAAATGCTTACAAAGACATTTTTCACCATAGAATCCAAAGTCTGATAGCAAACATATTTAAAATATGTAGAATTCAGAGAAAATGAATTGGAAAGAAATGTACATAAGTAATAATGATTACTTCTCAGGGGTGGGAAGATGAGTGTCTAAATGTGTGTGTGCTTGTGCTTTAGCTTTCAAAAATTTTAAATCATGAATCTATGTAACCTCTCCATCTGGAAAAATATGTGTGTGTTTTACAAAGGAAAGCAGATGCCTTTTTAAATATGGCTACCCACCATTCCCAGGAGGAATGGAGGGAGGCAGAGAATTGACAAATGTCTCCTGTGACGGGATAATATATTGAGATACTCATTTGTGGTTTTCTTTCCCCTGGAGAAAAATGAAAAGTACGTTTTCCTTCCCCCATTCCAAGAAGTCTTTGTGTTCAGATTCTGGAATCCTGGGCCTTCAAGGGTGTATTGTGGGCTCTTGTTTCAGGAGTGGAAGAAGTTAGGAGGCACCCTAATGGCCGGCTGCAACCCAGGCCCTTCCCTAAGGACAAAACAGCCTGGGTCATGCTTCTACCAGGAATGGAAGGGGAGGAACAGAAGGCAGGGTGAGCTTTCCTGAGATCCAAGTGGAGAATAAAAAGAAGGCAGAGGTAGGTGTCTGGCTGCGTATCTGACTGTGTGAGTGACAGCACCTGTGCCCAATCTGGGCTCCAAGAGGCACAAGATGACAGGCGCCATGGTGGAGATGCGTGTGGCTGGGGGATAAAGGTGGGCAGGAAAATGTTAAGTACAGGAGCCATGTGTGCTTTGCCAGTGCCAGTTACAGACGTCCATGCCCACTACAGACATCCTGGAGTACCACATACCAGCTTACAACAGGTCTCATCATTTCAGGTGGCCTTGGACTCTAAGCAGCTCAGGGGAGTAGGAAGCAATTGCTGGTGTCCACATCACTTGCCCAAGTCAGAAAGGCTACGTCAAGCAGCAAGAGTATGGCATAGGCTGTGGTGATGGCCGCAATGGGTATATCCGTATCTCCAACTCACCAAGTTGTACACATTCAATATGTACTGCTTCTTGTATGCCAACCATACCTCAATGAAGTGATTAATAAAGAAAGAAAGAAAGAAAGAAAGAAAGAAAGAAATGAAAAAAGAAAAGAAAAGCAAGCAGCTACAGTAGAAAAATTCACACACCAGATCGCCCTTGTTTGAGAAGTGCCAGCCAGTTCTCATTCACTCAGAGCAACCCAACATACCAGCAAACTGTTTCTCTCAGGAAGTCATCAAAAAATGTCATTTTACTATTTTAGCAAAAGCCTATCCCTCCTCAGAACCCAACTTAAAACATGAAACTAAACAAAGCACAGAATGTTGACCATACAGTTTGCTAATGGAAGAGTTCCTTTGTGCTCCCTTAATTACAATCCAATGGCTTCTAGTGGTGTGGTCACAGTAGTGGAGTGCTAATCAAAGCTGGGCCAGGCCTAATTCTAATAGTTATTAATGATGCAGGAGGAGATACAGCTGGACTTTGGCAGGCTTGGTCAACTCGACAAATAGCAAAGCAAAAGGAAAAAGGTCTCCTTGACTTAAAAGGCCAAGAAAAGCTCCCCATGCAAATTCTGGAATTGGAGAGGTCTGCAAGTGAATGCAGTTAACAGTAGTCCACTCTCAACTCACTCCTCCAAGGGGACCTTTTTGTGTTTAAAATTAACCCTCTGAGTTTCACAAGTGCACTCACAAACGAAGACGATCCTTTCAGAATATCCACAAAGAGCACACTATTTTTATAGTGGTAGAAATCAATAGTTACTCTAAAATAATACTCTTTAGACATCATCTTTCCCAGCATTTACTGTTAAATATATTCACTCCTTTTGAAGCTTTAATTACTGAACTTATATTCGAGTGGTGATTACCACATTGCTTTGAAATATAAAGTGTCTCACATTCAATTTGCAGAAACTTACAAAGTTAAAGCTGCAATGCTAAATCTAAGTAGAATCATACTGTCACATGTTAAGAAAGCACAAAGCTCCCAGTACTGGGGTTAGTAATATGGCACAAACCAACTGTTACGATACACCGAGAGATTTCAGGAAAGTCGCCTGGTCTTCACTATAGAACTTGTGGCTATAGAATCAGTGGGGGAAAATATAACTTAGGAATCCAGCACCAGGAGAAAATGGAGGGAACTTGTGGTTTGGGGGATCATTGTTATATGCCCCGTACACATGCCCCACCCAAATGCCCACAAGTATCACTTGGCACAAACCCCATGCATTTCCTGTCTGAGCGTTTTCCAAAGGTTGCAGAAACGTCACGCTTTTGAGATGACATAGACCATTTCAATCACCTTAGGAGTTCAGGGCTCAGAAAAGGTATGACGCTTTTCAACACCTTACATAAAGGCAGTTTAGCAGAGAATATCTGAATAAGGTCTAAGGAACAATTCTAAATGCTCTAGATACGACTTTATGATGTCACTACAACAAAAGATATAAGCCTTTTAGGTGAGTTGCTTTAAATGAAGAAACTGTACAAAACCAGATAAGACACTTTATAATTAAGTCACTGGCCAACTGGTTTACACTCTAATCTCGTTTGAAATGTGGTCAGGTGTGAAAAGTAAACTGCCATGAAAGGCCTCTTTCATTGAGAACCAAATAGATAAACAGGGTTATACCTATAATGAAATGTAATATAGTGTAAAAACCTGTTCTTAGACTTCATTGTTTGCATGCATCTCCCTCCAGATGGAAGGCGTAGGAAATGCAGATTCACAATGCCATATTATTTGACAATAACCTGACACTTCCCTTTGAAACTTGAACTTATTCTGCTTATCAGAGAAAGTGGTTGGAAAAGCAAAGATAAAGGTGACAATTGTAATGAGAAAATGAACACGGGCAGATTGTCTTCCCACAGTAGAGTTAAAGTTAATCAGTTATCATATTGCAAAATCTAGATCATTCTAATGTGACAAAATTCAAAGGGCACCACACATCATTGCTTTGGCATTGTAACTCTGCTTAACTAGCTCCCAGTTACTGTAGAATTGGCTGCTTTACTTATAATTTTGACCAGAAGCTTGTTTCTTGGTCAAAAAGCATGAAACATTTTCTAGAATATAAACCATGTTTATGTTGGAACATATCACAACAAACATGCTCAGCCTAATCCTGAACTTTTTCTCTATACATTCTTCCCTAAAAGGAAAGTTATCTGTAACAGTATGTAAAAAGCCCAGAAAAATTAAGACCCAAATAAAGGAATGCTCACAATGATATCAGTTAGCAGAGAACAAAATTTCACTCTGTTAATTTAATGTTAATAGCTGCCATTTTTAAAAAAGTGATATCAAGTCAGCAAATTTCTTTTTCTTCTTTTTCTTTTTAACAGTGAGTTGTTCACAGGGAGAGCTAGTTAACTGCCAAGAATGAGATGGGTTTCAACAAGAATACTATTCTACTCATCAGATCATGGTTTCCAACTGACTTTCTCTATACATTTACTGTAAGGCCATTCATTCACCCCTAATCTGGGAGGCTTTAAATGTGGTTAGATCAAGGCAAAAAGCACCTTTATACTGTTCTAAGAAATAAAGCAGTTATGTTAAATAATGCTGAGTTGAAATTTATCTTGTTTGATGTACAATTATAGTATATAACTTTTAAAACTTTGAGATATGTACAATACTGGACATGAATTGAACAGAAATAAGTCTGAGCTACTATGTGTTCTTTGTGGATGCTTACACATGTGTGTTTGTGTATCTGTACCTAATAAATACTTGCTGGACAAATAAGTAAAGTTTTGCTGGAAATGGGAGAGGGGAGAATCTGGTGGTACTAAATCCTGCCCTAATAAATCTTCCTTTCTTAAATTAGCAAAAATTAGCTTTTTTTTTTTTGGTTTCTCTTCAAAAGCCTAGGATCTTCATTAGAAAACAGTGATCCCGGGTCAGGATGTGCTGAGACCAAAAAAAAAAAAAAAAAATCAGATTCTATGCCTTGTGCCTCCAGGGGCTCAATCTAAAATGGATTCTACGTATAACAGAATAATTGATCGCCAGATTTAGGTAACTGCAAATATTCTAAATGAAACTCTAGGATAAGGGGTTAAAGTATCAATGGAGCAAGTTTCTAGAAGGGGACAGATGGATTTTGACAAATAAGTACACCTTCAGCGCAAGTGACAGAAGTAGGTCACTATGAGTAAATGAATTTTCCACTGACTCATTTCCAACACGTATCATGGGTAGCAGAGAATACCAGTGATCTAATTCTCCACCTGAAAGAGCTGAACAAATTAGTTCTCTAAGGAAAGGAGCTGGAATTAAAAACTGACAGGGCAGGGAGAACCACCATCCTGACCCATAAACAGGTCAGGTGGTAGGTAGTAAGGTCAATAGGCCTGACAAATAATATGCACTTAATAGAAATCTCTGTGCATTAAAAAAAAAAAGAATAACAACTTGGACTATCAGTACATGAGAGTAAAGTGATTCCTGCCCTTTCTCCAGCGAGCAGATTGATGCAATCAGGTTTAACAGGGTTGTACCAATTAACATGTATTCAACCAATCTTCACTAAGTCTGCATGCAGCTCTTCAGTTTTTTAACTTTGCATGCAAGAAACCTTTATTTTAGCTTTGATAGGGAAAAAAAAACTGGTCAATTATTTTTAAATACAAATTCATTTATTTTAGTGCAAATGGAGCATACCACTGTAAATGTCAAAGAGTCACCATCCATTATGGTAATAGGGTCCAGCCAATCTTACCAACTTATTCAAAGTTCACTGCATGAATGATCAGAGCTCTCAGTCCCCAGACAGAACTTAAAATATGTCCTTATTAAAAAATTCAAAGGCAATAAATCAGGTTAAAGAGGTGACAGGAGATGACCCTGCTCTGGCATTCCGGGAAATGCCTCGTGCTTTCTGCTGGAGGAGCCAGTGAACTCAGTTTCTCTTGTCTATGCAGAGGACACCAGGGTGGGGCAATACTAGGAAGACGGATGGTCTCTATCCACCAGGAACTTGCATTAAAATAAGTCTGTTGAAATAATGCATGAATTTTACTCTACTGGGAGATAATCCACAGATGAAAGTAAATGCTTCTTTCCCTTCACACAGGAAAAAATATTGTTCCCATTTGGAAAGATTCCACCCAATGGGCATCAGTTTTATTTTTCTCAGTACAGTTTAAAGAGTTAAGCAGCCTCGTGCACACTTTGAGCAAAAATAGTCAAATCTTATCAGCCAGCTCTGCAGCACCAAGTGAAGCTATAAGGAAAAATAATTTTCAGTGTAAACGCTGACTAGCATGGATCAACATTCATGACCTTGGACTCTTCAGCACAATGCACTACGGAACCAAGACACCAGATAAAAATACAGCTATTGAAACACCCAGGGCTCTATACAATGACACATGGTAAAAGCGACACAAACACTCAGGATAGGAAGCTGTTGCGGGCAAAGAACATTTATTTACAAGCCTTAGGTGCTCCCAATATATAAAGCTCATCTGGTTTTAATGTTTCAAACTAAAGCCACTTGAAACTACAAGATAGAATGAAGGAGTTTAAAACCACCATCTCATTACTATATACAAAACAGATCTTATTCCAACTATCTTCCCTGGGACTCTGACCAATTTGCTTCAAGACTGCTCTAGAATAACAATTTACAGAAATGAGAAGGTTTTTTTCTTGTTGTTTTCCCTGAGTTAAAATATCACTCATATGATCTATTTTTGCCACTAGGGCTATGGTTACCTCTTCTAGAACCAAACTGATGAATATGTCATTTTACAACAGCTATCCAATAACCATCAGCTGGTCCTTAGAGCTTTCACTCAGTAGTAACCTGGTTCAAGCCAAAGTTTAAAAGAAAAATAATTTTCAACCATCAAATATTGTCTGAGACTATACAGCAAAAGAGATATAGACTAGACGTATCATATCATAGAATTCCCAAGTTAATTATAGAGCTTTTATAGTCTATTGTTCTTACTTATTATTTGTTAAATGAAGACCTATAAGGATGTGAAGGGTGTGAATAAATTATATCTATCCATGTGTATACAAAATATGTAGACAAAATATATACTTAATTTGGAATATGGACTTGTAATTCTCTAGATGTTCTTAAATGTACATAATGTTTCACATTAAATCATGAAATCAAAGTAAATCTCAACTGCAAACATGTCTACATTTTAAATTTTCAATTAAAAATTTCACTAAATAAAAGTCTGCTGTATTTAATTCAGAGGAATTTCAAATGTATAAAAATAATGTTGAGTCTTATTTTTCAGATTAATTAGGATCAACTTTGTACAGCCTTGTATGGTGCATAAACTTTTCAAGACTACAGACAAATATTTCAATGATGTGGCTAACATCAAATTATAAACTCAGCCAAAATAAACTTGCATTTTTCTTCCTCCTACTCTTCTCTTCATATGACGAAACATGCTTTCCTTCTAAAATTCCTACCATTCTGTCCACCTCGTTTTCCCTCGAGGTGTACCTGGAAATCATGCTGCCAACAGAGGACTTATAAACCTAAAACGCTTTTTGTTCTTATAAGAGGAAAACAGTGAAAAAGCAAAATAAAAACCCAACAATCAAAAAATACTAACACTCTGCCACAAAATTTCACAACCCCAATTTCTTATTCAACACCTATCATCTTTCCATCTTTAATTCTTTTTCCTTAAAGAAGCAATAAACAGGATGGTGAGGTTCCCCAGTATACTTTCAACTATAAGGGAAGTACCAGAAGTACCATGAAACTTAAATAGCTGTCGGATTTTCCTATAATCAAAGGTACTTAAATCCCAAACACTACTCCAAAATAAAAGAAACCACACATGCCCATGGGAAGATAAGCATACAGTTCTGTGTGCCTTGTCCAGACGAGAAAATACTGCCTACACCATGCGAAAGTCATCACTGCCCCCACCTCCATTTCACTTGGAAACACAGAAGTCCTGAAAAATTAGATTTAGTCCCTAGATCTAGGCAGTTCTAAAAGCCTGAGACTCCTGGAAGAGAAATACTCAACACTAATTCACATTGGCACCCTTCATTAATCTTGATTAATCCCCAACCTGGAGCTCTTTCCTACATTCCAGACCCCTGTGTCCAACAGTCAACTGTACATCCTCATTTGATTGTCCACAAAAGCTCCAATTCCATGAGTTCCAAACTGAAATCATCATCTTCACCCAACTTGCCCCCCTTACTATGTCTCTAATTTCAGTTACAGGCGCCATCATCTAACAGCCTAGAGCAGAAAAAAGGTACAAACTCTTTTGCCCTTCCTCACTAGAATCATTTATCCAATCACCCAGTCCCATGGATTTCATTTTCTGACCGACTCCTTTCACCCTCCCAGCCATGTGGTATCATCACCATCTTTGGTCTGCAAGCCTATTGAAGCTTGCTCTAACTGGAACCCTGGCCTCCTTGTCCAATTCCACTTCATTCTCTAAGTGCCAGGAATTTTTCCAATGGGCAAATGTGATCTCATCACTGCCCTGTGTAAAACCCTTCAGGCCCGCAGAGTAAATTCTAGGCCTCTATTTATCATTCTAATCAAATTTCTCCCCAACGTTGACTCCAAGGGCTCTTTGTACAGGTATTTGTCTCTGACTAGAATAATTCTCTTCCACCTTACATTGACTCTCACTCAGCAATCTGGTTTATTTCTCTGACAGCCCACTTTCTGTTACACGTCCCTCTCAAAACCTCATTGATTCTCCCCCACCACCATGACATGGCTAAGAGGAGGTAAGCACAGACATACAATCCCACACAATGTTGTAAATTCTTATTACTCCTTTGTGTCTTCCTGCCTCCACGCCCACCCACACCACATTCCCCATGAAATTACAAACTTTTACAAGAGCAGAACAATCTGCCTCCTTTGCGGCTGCCTCTCTAGCATAATGCCTAACATAAGAAAGGGGCTCCATGAATATTTACTGAATTCATGAACAAATAAATGCAGAGGACAGCAGCAGAATGTACCCAGCTCCACACCTCCAAGTGAAATCTCCCCTGCTTTAGGCATATCTTCTTAAACTCAGAGGTGGCCATAGCAACAGCTCCTACCCTAAGGGGCAGTTTCCAGGAAGTAAGGATGTTTCATACCTAAACTGCTTAAAACAGACTAAGAGCACAACAACTCTCTCCTTCCTCATCCAACTCTCCATTCACTGACAATCCACGAGACTTTTTTAGACTGAAAACTCTCCTGGGGACAAGGCTTGTCATTCTTAGGGAATGGAAAGCTTCTACTTTTCATTCTGATAGGTAAAGTTTTTTTATTTGGAATGATCGAAAGAAAACTACAAAGAAGCGCCTCCACTTTCATGCAGTTCCATGGGTAGAGGCAACTAGTATATGCATCCAGGCACCATGTCTAAGACCCCATCACTAAACAGGGTTGCTTTTGAAGTTGTACCATGAGGTCCCATTAGCCCCGCTAGACTGTCACGTGCACAACACGTTGACATTCATTTATGGGTGTATACAGGGATATGGAACACTGCTAGAGTCAACTCTGCTTCCACAGCATTGTAGGGGCTCTGATGAGAATAAAGCACATATATATGAGCTACTGGTTAAGATAGATATAGATTACTTTGTTTTTGTAATAACTATATTTTTCAGCGAGCTCTGTACTACAAATAAATGTGAACAGTAGTCAAACCATCTTAGTACAATATTAAAGTAAAAATCTGCTGTCTTTTCCACTAATTATCTAAATTGTATCACTAAATATATAGATAATATCCTTATACAGCTTCAAATAATAACTGATAATTTACAATAATTACATAAACATGCCTTCCCAATGAAGAGATAATTATTAATAATCTTTTGTAAAAACATTAAAATAGGATATATTATAGTTATTCTAACTTCCTTATTTAACGTGATCTATTTGAATTTTCAAAGGTAACCGGCTAATTTAAACCTGATTTCTTTTTATAGAGAGTTTCATTTGCACTTACACTTATAATTAAAATATAAGGTGAAGCCCAAAGATGAAGAAGGAAGTTCTTGCCATCCACACCTGTGTCAGCTCCATGAGTCTCTAAAAAATGATGGATTGTTTTTTTCATCTCTTTTGAAAAGAATTCTGTGGTCTCAAGTATTACAGGAGGAAAAAATGTGCCTAAGGGGCTATGATTTACAATTATTCTGTTTCATGCTGATTAGCATAAACGGCCATGATAGAAAATTGCATGCAAACCCTTGAAAAGTCAATAAAAGATATTGATCCATAGCAGCAACTAAAGGAGGAAAAATTGCTTACAGCCTATGCTTCAAGCTTCCTATCTAATTTGGTAGAGGATCTTTTAAACTGAAAATGATTCCATGTTTACAAAGCATTCGTATGGTTGCATGAATTACCTTTCACAAGCAGATGGACAAATCAAAGCTCAATACTTCACTCTCCACTCCCAGGTCTATTAGGCTGAGTTTGTACCTTGACTAATGTGGAAGCATTTATAATACAACTTCAAAGACAAAAAAAAAAAATCACCCTCTCCATTTGAAACTAATATTATGAGATGATGTAATAGGCAAGTGGTGTGACATTTAAAAACATTCAGAGTTCTCTCTTCCAAAAAAAAAACAACTCTGTAGAAAAATGCAAAGTTGAGTAGGTAATGAGAAGGAATGGCTTCCTTTTTCTGAAAGTATGAGGACCAATTTCCCTTGCCATTCCTCTTATTCAGGACCGACTTAGACCTTCATCATGAACACATTCGTAAACTCAAGGAAAGAAAAGAACTTTAAGACTAGTAAATGAGAAGTGCTTTATCACCATTATCCCTTCACTTCTTTCTATTTCACAGACCTTACTCTCAAGCTGGGCAATACAGATTGAGCTTACATGGTAGGTGCAGCACATGCTCTTTGCACATTCATGGCCCGATTTAATTAGAGGAACGCATGTTGCTATGACAAAGGGGTGGTGATGCTGTGATGGCAAAATGCTGAGACAGAGGCCTCCTCTAACGTTAAGTAAAGGACACACCTTACTACACACAGAGCAGAGGACACATCTGCATTGCCACAAGCCCTGGCTTTTAGGGCCCTCAAAAGGCAAATAATAAGGGTGATGATCAACACTCATGTTGCTCTTGTTTATTGTAATATACTCCTGGGCTTTCCTAGTTACGTGCTATAAAAGTAACTGATGAAAACCCAGCACATTTCTCATTGTTTACTTCCCAGCTTGATTCCCAGATGAATCAAAGGTTATTTTTCTGGCATAAGATCTGCTTGATTATGCCAGGCCCAAAGTCAGCACCCTGATAAACTCGAGGCCATTGGGATCAGCCTTTCTCAGTACTACTCCAGTGTCTGATGTGCCAGGGGCATCAGTGAGCTTCTGATCCAGCTATTTCTAACCTAGAGTTCATGGATTCTAGAGGGTGTATGAACAGAATTTATTAGGTTTATGACTTTAGATGGTTCTCAGGTTTTCACTAACCACAAACTGAAATGTATCTTTTCTTGCATGCACATCCACAGTATTAGCAGTCCTTTTGATTCCGTCACCAGTAGAAATCACATGTATTTTCATATCATGTTACAGTTGCTGCAGATATAATAAAAAATCACTTATACTCATTATTTCAAAATTGTGGTAATTGCTACACCCACTTCTGGATCTCGAAATCTGATGTGCTAATAAACCATCACACATAACACAATGTTAAAAAATGTTCTAATGACTTTCATTATAACTGGTTTTCTTTATAATGAACTCATTTTATTTATGCATTTTAAAACATTATTCTGAAAAAATGGCCCATAGATTTCACCATACTGCCAGTGGAATCTTGGGTTTTAAAACAAACGGGCAATCAGTGGAGAGCACAGGAAGTCTTGCCAGTGTCACACAACTAGTTAGTAACAGAAATGTAACGAGAAAAAAGTTCCCCTGATTACCCTTCAAGACTTTCTTCATTATTCTTTATAGCTTTACTGACCCTAGTAAAGAAAAAATAAAGTAGAGGATCCCTAAAAGAAAGAGTATATAATGCAAGTGTGTTCCAGGTATTGTTTAAGGCACTGGGCTCTCAAATCTATCAACCCTTCCCTTCTTACACTCACTCATCATCAGTACATATGGAACTACAAATTTATTTCACGGCAAGTTTATCCAACAGCAAGTTTAGATGTTGATAAATGTGTCACAGAGTTTAAAAATCTAAGAAACTGAAAACCAGTTCACCTGTTAACCACCAAAAAGGATCATTTTCAACTGCCCCTGAAAAATGTTTCAACATTATTAAGGATGAAGGTTCTATATCTTTTCTAGAAAATATGTACATTTAAAAGTCTTTCCCCCTGGTCACAGAAAGGTAAGAATGACAAAATACTACTGAAAATAGAACACAAATTACTTCACACCCATTAGAATGACAACTATTAAAAAAACAGAAAACAAGTACTGGTGAGGATGTGGAAAACTTGGAACCCTTGTGCACTAATGGTGAGAATGTAAATGATGCAGTTGCTATGGAAAACAGTATAGCAGTTCTTCAAAAAATTTAAAATAAAATTACAAAACCAGAAATTCCATATGATCCAGCAATTCCCCTACTGGGTAAACACCAGAAGAAATAAAAGCAGGAACTCTAAAATATATTTGTAATGCGATGTATAGACAATGTGATGTAGAACTGTACACCTGGAAATAATGTAATTGATATCAATTAATGTCACCCCAATAAATTTAACAATTGGGGAAGCCTGTATGGCTCAGTGGATTAAGCGCTCACTTTGCAGCCCCGGGCACCGAGGATCGAATCCCGGCCCCAGCCCATGCGGACCCGTATGCTGAGCTGGGGAGTGCTCCCAGTTCAGTTCTCACCGGGTTGAGACCCCAGCCCAGTCCCTGCCCTGTGCAGCCCTGTGCCCGCCTGTGGAATGAAACTATGTGGAAAAAAACAATGATGTGCAATTATGGAGACTGTTCTGGGCCCTCCCCCTTCTCTCTGTCTGTCTCTGTAGCTCTCTCTCTCTGTCAAAAACAATAAAAATAAAATCTCTAAAAAAATAAATAAATAAAAAATTAATTAATTAAAAAATATATATATATATTTGTACAACTACTTATAGTTCAATAGCAACATTATTCACAATAACCAAAAGGTAGAAGCAACTTAAGTGCCCATCAATGGATGAACAGACTAACAAATTGTGGTATACATATGCAATGAAATATTACTCAGCCTTAAAAAGGAAATTCTGGCACATGCTATAACATAGATGAACCTTATAGACATTATGCTAAGTGAAATAAGGTCATCAGAACAAAAAACAACAAAAAACACAAAAACCCCCAATACTGTATGATTCCATTTACCGGTATATGAGGTACCTAGAGTAGATTCAGAAAGTAGACTGGTGTGTACCAAGGCCTGGGGAAGGGGAAATAGGGAGTCATTTAATGGGTACAGAGTTTAAGTTTTACAAGATAAAAAAAGAGTTCTGGAAATAGTATGCACAACAATGTGAATGTACTTAACACTTCAAAAATGTACACTTATAAAACAGTGAAGATTATAAATTTTATGTTATGTGTTTACCACAATTCAAAATAGTTTTAATCCTAAAAAAATAACAAACAAAAGCCTTGAATGGAATGGAGAAGGGATGAACCAATCATCAGACAAAATTAAAAAAAAAAAAGAGTAATGAATGCATAATACAAATAAGTTAGGAAGAAATGTTTATGCTACATTTGCTAAACAGTCTTTCAAATACTCAAACTTTCACTAGTCATAATTATCTATCTCACTATTCTGCTCTCCCCCTAACAAGTTTGTAAATAACTCAGAACAGTCATCTTGAATGAGTTAAAGCTAATCTTTTACATGCATTAGGAGAATGTACTCTTGGTATTTCATCACTTCATTCCAATCCATATAAAGGAGATGGGTTTGGGCTATGGCTGCATATTAAAGCCCAGGATTCATGAAAAGATTTTCCCAATTTGATTCTTCACTGACACCTATCATCTATAGGGCCTTTAAGTGATGGGAATCTGGAAACAGTGACTTCATTGCTCATAGAGTCTTTTAGAGCTGTGGCCTGGAATGACCCAAGTATGGTCATGTGCTACTGCGTAATTGTTGGCTTCTCGAAGATTCTTCTAAAAAATATCTAACTAGCTCAAGACCCATGGACTCTAGTTTGCTGGTAAAGATGAAGGATAGTCTCTGAAAGCCAAGTTAGTAGAGATGAAGGATAGTCTCTGAAAGCCAAATCCAGCATGTAGGAAGTTTTTCTAACTCCCATATCTGACTACCTTTCCAGAGATAGAAGTCATGGCTTTGAGTATGGATTAAAGCTAAGCTGGAAGTGAATATATATACATAAGAACACTAAAAAATTCTTTACAATACCTGTTGAGTCTTATTCAAACGAAGATATTCACTAGAACCCTTCATCTCCACACAGAGTACTTCTAATTGAACACTGCTCTTGCTCCATTCAGCATAACCCCCATAAACTTTATATGCCATCTATAAGGTACCATTTAGGTGACTATGTGTTCATCAATCACATACTTGCACCCAATGGTAAATATGGCTATTCATCACTGGTAATTTAAAAGCCTGCCAAATTCTAGATAAGGGAGGAGAAAATACCATACAAAAAAGCTAGTGTTACCCAAGGTCATAATACAGAGGCTCAATCATTTCACACACACAAATCAGACCAATTGAAGATGGAAATACATAATACATTAGACAAAGAGTTTCAAACCTTGATAAAAGCAGATCTTGGAATGTGAATAAAGAGCAATTTGCATTTAGTAATGTTTCATATTTGAACATTAAATGTGTTGGGGAAAGAGGGAAAGCAAGTAAAAAATATCCAACTGCTTTCTTGAAATATGGGTAACAGCACAGTAACAGTTCAAAGCAGTAATAAAACTTCAGGAGTTATTTGCCCCTATAAAAATATCTTTTATCCTATACCATGCTCCTTTTGCCTACTTGCCTTCATTTCCCAAATTCCACAGGAGGAATTTTAATTCTTTCAGAAGCTTTTCATCCTAAGGCATATGCAATGTTCATTCCATATTTGAATCTGGCAATGATGTACCCTCCTGTCATTTTTTTTTTTTACTAGAGAAAATATGGAACACCAGACTGCCAATCTAGCAATAATGTACCATACAATATGAGAGTCACAAACTTGGAAGAAATCTCAAGTAGATATACAAGCCACTTGGCATTATGCATCAAGCTTCACAAACATGTTCACGTCACTTTGGCCTAGAAATCTCTATTCTGGGAATTTATCCTAAGGAAATCATTCCAAAAGGCAGAAAAAGCTAAATGTATGAATATGCTCACTGTGGAGTACCTTCATTCAATAAATCTTATTAAGTATCTATTATGTGCCAGGCACTATGCTGGCATAAAGTCTCTGCCTCAAGACATTCACAATCAGCTGGGAATTCAGACAACTACACAGAATTACAACATGTTGGGATAAATGCTAACAGGCCGACTCAGAAGCACTCGCAACACCAAAATGTGCTGGAAGAGAAGAGCAAAGAGAAAGAGCCAAGACTTTATAGAATTTAAGTTAATGCTTTTATAATTTCTTCACAGTATTCTTTTTAAAGACACAAGGTAATGTAAAAATATTTTTTAAATCTCTTTATTATTCTGAAAAAAACATTCCTGAATACAATTAGAAATAAATAATTACAAGCGAGCACAATTGCCCTTAACAGCTCTCAGAAGTCCCCAGCTTCCTCTCTACTATGTGTGGAAGTTGGAGAGTAGCCATCAATCACAAAGTCCTCACTGGGTACATTCCACCAGTCTATTCCCAGTCTTACTTTTCTACTAGACAACAGGGTGTCCCTAATCAAAACTTCTGAGGAACTCTGAGTTCATTCTGCTTAAAATACAAAATAAACAAAAAAATTTTTTATCACTCCTTGGAGAACTTTCGCTTTCAAATGGCCCAGAATCAACTTCAGAAAACACTTGCTTTAAGATTTCAGAAGGTCTTTTGCTAATTACAGTATTTGTCACGCTTAATAATTTTGGGGTGTATTTAGAAATGAAAAAAAAAAATTTAGTGTTGGAGATTTTTTGGAAGTTTTTGAAGAAATATAGATTGGACTTATACTATATAGAGAGAAATAATCTAAACTAAATTGGACATGTTACAAATTAAAGGCCGTCTTATATTTACATCTGGATTAGCGAATGTTCTATTCCTGTAACATGCACAGCACTCAATTCAAGTCAAGGCATGCTACATTTCAGGGTGTGAAAGCCCTAGAGATGCCTCTCTCAATGTGTTCTGTCTTGTATCATGGCTCAAGGCTTTGGCCATACTCCAGAAGTGGGCGGGGGCTTTAGAAGGATTACTAGAGAAGGCTACATCTGAACTATTTTTCTTTAAAGAGTGCTTCAAGAGTAAGAGTAAACGTGAAAAAATCAATGGGAAGAAGGTAAAATTAACATTTCTTGAGTGGCTATACTTATTAGGCCTTGTCCTAAACCTTGGGTTGGCAAAGTCTTTCTGTAAAGAACCATATACCGTAGTACTTTTTCAGTTTTCAGTTTTCAGTTTTCCAGGCCAGATTTTCATGTTACAACTATGGTGTTTTGCTACTGTAGCATACGCAGTCATAGATCATTCCTAAATGAACTGGTGTAGCTGTGTGCTAATAAAGCTTTATGTACAAAAACAGGTGGTTGGACAGAGTTCACTTGCAGGCTGCAGTTTGTCTACCCCTGTCCTAAGTGCTTTACAATTTATCTTACTTAAGGCACAAAAAAGGTTTGCTGGTTATTTTTCCTACTTAAATACGGGAAACCAAATATCAGAAGGAAGATGATTTGTCAAGGCCACATGTCTAGTTTGTTTGAGTCAGGATTCCAACCAAGGTCAGCCTGAATCCAAAATCTGAACTCTTTGTACTATAGGAATTGAATATAGATGGTTGAATACAGATAAAGAAGTAACTTTAGTGAAAAAATAAATTGACAGGTCTAAATCCTTCCTCTAATTAACATTAACCAACCTATGCCCACCTACAACAAAATATGGAAGATAGCAAAAATGCTGGTAAACACTCCTCTCATAAGAAGCTTCCAGAATATTCAGTACTTAACTCCTTCATACCATAAGAAAAAGAAACCTAATTCTGTACTGTAATGTGTCAGATTACGACAAAGCTATTATACATGTGGTCACTCTCCTAGACTTCCAATACTCCCTGAGAAGTCTTTGTAAAACAACCCCACTGACGTTCACATATTTAGTAATTCATTCAGTCCATCCCAGAGAGCATACTATATGTAAGTATTTAAAAAATGATGTGGCAGGGAAGCCGGGATGGCTCAGTGGATTAAGCGCTCACTTTGCAGCCCCGGGGACCAAGGATCGAATCCCGGCCCCGGCCCATACAGACCCATATGCTGAACTGGGGAGTGCCCCCAGTTCAGTTCTCACTTGGGTGAGACCCCGGCCCAGTTCCTGCCCTGTGCAGCCCCGCCCACCTGTGGAATGAAACTATGTGGAAAAACCAATGATGTGCAACTATGGAGACTGTTCTGGGCCCTCATTTCCACTTGTCTCTGTCTCTGTATCTCTCTCTCTGTGTCAAAAACAATAAAAATAAAACTTAAAAAAAATAAAAAAGGATGTGGCATTTGTCCTTCAGGGCCTTCAACAGAGTTGGAGGCAACACAAAGATGGTTAATTACCTGCTGATCTGAACTGCCACTTGAATATTTAAAAAAAAAACAAAACAAACTATAGTAATATACACAGTTCAGTGCCTGAAACTCAAGAGAGAATTGGCAGTAAATATGTGTGCTGTTTCTCCTAGCTGAAACTTTTTCAAGGTTCTCATTCCTTTTATTCCCCTCCAGAGAGCAAAGATTCTCTATGTTCACCATGGTTGTACTGATTTAGACCCTAAAGACCAGGTTCCAAGTCCATCCAGGCTCCAGGTTGTTTACCAGCTTGAAACTTTGGGACCTTTAAACATTAATTTCCTCATCTTACTATAAGGGGGTCCAATTACACATTTCTGAAACTCTCTTGCAAGTTAAGCCTTTCATGAATCAGTTATTTTTAACCTACGATTCTGTATGCCCAACACTCACAAAAATAATAATACTCTGGATGAACTTAGATGTTCCTATGTATTCGTGCATGTCATAGGGTTCTTTAGATTCTTATAGTAAGAAAAACATCGAAATATTAAAACTATCTCCCTTAAAAAGTAGGAATTATCACTTAGAGAGTTGCACAGTTATTTCTGAAAATGAAATGATGATTTTCCCCCAAAGGATACAGGGGGAAGGAACATGTGGAGCAGATGGATTCATTGTTACCCTATGGAGGAAAAAACATTTATACACCTTGCAAAAATATATTAATTGGCCTGCCATCTGGCAAACCTGCTCACATACATAAGGATGGGGTTTAGATCTTAAGGTTTAACATTTGAGCCTGTGGGGAGATGGTAATTGGAATCTTTCTGAGTTAGCATTAGTATTTTTAAAGGGAACATGTCAAGAGAGATTTGAATACAGGTGGAGAAAAACAGACCTAAAATGTGAGAGCATGCAAGGTGTCGTCACTGTTGTCAATAGCCTTGCCTTCGCTGCTAACCAGGAGCTGGCTCTGGACTTGCCCACATCCGGCGAGCCTGTGTGTTAGCTCAATGGCTCTCAGAGGAAAACTTTGACATCATCCCCACAACTTCACAGGTAACCCCCCTAACCCCTTCTTGTACATTATAGATATTCTTCAAAATTTCTGGAAATCTTAATATTGTAAAGGTGGGTATTTAAAGAATCTCTTTAAAGGAAAAAGAGTAACTCATAAATAAAACAGGAGGCACAACAAAAGTTTGGTGGTATGCATGTACACATACATGTGCACACATGTACCCAGAGAAAAAACAAAACTTAAAAGCAGAGCACCACATTTTCAATAATGGTTATGTTTGAGTACCAGAATTTGGGGTGTTGTTTTTTTTTTCTTTATAGCTGTTCATGCTTTCTCCATTCTCTGTCTTGAGCATGTGTTAAGTTTAAATTTTATTTTAACAGCTATACACATTCCACTGAAATTAAATATAATAAAAAATAGTGGAAAGACATGATAAATTATTCTACAAGGCAAATAAGCTATCTTGAATTTATCTTTTGTAAAATGTATGTTTTGTTTTGTCTTCACTTAACATTGACAAACACAAAGATTCCTTATGGATATCTACATCTGTTTTCTAACAACCACAGTTTATGTCTTCAACTATATACTTCCAAATCTTCTACTTCATTGTCCTGTTTCCTTCACCACTAAACAACTCCAAATTATTGTTAATCATTTCCTGCTAGTCCAATTTGTTTATCTGGTTTCTTACAATTTCTTCACCTATGTAGCACTAAAAGGGCTATTATACATTAATGATGGACCGCACAATTTAGGTAGTTATGGTTTTCTTTCAAATATCTCACTCTGATGCATTTCCCTGGCACCTACTTGGCATTATCAACCATGTAATCATACTATGTGTCTATCATCTTCCTCTCAAAATGATTTTTTGAAAGGGGTGACACAGTGTAACATAGTATCCTAGCCAGGATTCTGGAACAGAAAAAAGACGTTAGAGAATAACTAACCAAACCTTAGTAAAACATAGAGCTAATCTTTTTTTTAAAGGATGGGCAGAGGAGAACAAAACAAAACATGTTCTTCTAATCCTATACTAGCATTACCAAATCATTAAAAAACACCTAAAACTTTTTAAGGTGATAGAAATATTCTGTATCTTTATTGTGGTACTTATATGACTGTATTTGTCAAAATTCATGGAACTGCAAACCTAAAAAGGATGATTTTACTGTACTAATATTTAAACTATATTTCAATAAACCATACTTAGAAAACAAAACAGAATGGAACAAAACAAAACACACCTAGCTGTCTGGATTTCTGCTGGAATCTGAAGCAGTCTTGTACCTGGATTAATGGCTATGAAAATACTTTCTTTAACATTCAAAAAAGCTCCTAAAGGAAAAACTTCTTTCACTCTACCCTCAGGAAGCGGCGGCTACTCTTCAAAAGTAGCTCATACATTTTACCACTAAGAGTTAAGATGGCCAGAGAAGGGTTTTGACAGTGTAGAGAATTCTGGACACTATGTATTCCTTTTGCATGTTGTAGACTATTCATACTTTATTCTCATAGAAACGTTTTACATATAACAAAGCAGTTATTTCTTAGTTCTCTACAGTTGTTTTCCCAATGAAAAAGATGTATTTGAGTGCCATCAACTCATCTCCTTAAAAACGTAGTTAATTAACATTAGCATAATTTAAAAGGAATTACTATATTTTTAAAATATAAAAAAGAATCCACCTCTAAAATCTCTCAACAGATCTTTTCTGGCTTTCACACTATGCTGCCCTATGAGACCCAAGTACTATCTATTGTCCCTTCTATGAAATGACCTAGGTGCACTATTACAAAATCAGCAAGAATTTTTAGATGTGTGCATGCTATATACATTCATGTGAATGCACAGGATTTTATAATACATACAAGGAAACCTCAGAAAAATAAGCTTGAGTACAGTGGGGTGTTATTTATTCAAAAGGCCTGTAGGATATCAGCTGTTCAGAGCTACACCATAAGTAAAACCTCAATTTAAAAACACAAGCCTATTCAAACACCATTGTAAACTGTGATACATTAAGATGAGAAAATTACAGGACAATAAGTATGTAATTTCCATTAGAGGGAAAGAAAACCAGCAGGTGGCAATTTTAAAACAAAGTAAAACCTACTGCTATTTTCACTCTCTTCCCTCCAACAGAAGGGGCATTTTTATAGGAAAGATGAAAATCATCAGGGCTCTATATTCCACAAATATCTCTGAATTGCTAGGAGACTGTTATATTATAAAAACTAAGGTACTAAAAATCTTATTTTACAAATATTCTTTTCAATAATCAGAATATTATTGGAATTGTATTTCTTTGGAGACAGGATAGTAAAGTTTTTATCTGGATTTACCGCTTACTACTAGTGAGATTTGGAGACAATTTCTCTATGTCTCAATTTTTTCATCCGAATAACAGACCTCATAGAGAGGATTAAATGAGACAACATACACCAAACCACCTCTCAATAGACATTCTCCCTCTACCTCCTCCTTTGCTGATGTTGGCAGATCTATCAGTTATTACATATTACTGCCATCGTCTCTCTACATTGCTTTCTAACCCTGCTAGGTTGAGCTACTTGAAGAAAAGGAACATGCTATACATAGCTTGCTTTCCCAGGTGATGATCATAGCCCTGGTCATATAAAAGTACTTGATAAGTATATGGCACATAAATGAATAAATGAGGCAAAGCAGTAAATCTCTAGACCCTATCCACAGAAGTTAAACCTAGTCAGAGTAGGTTATTAGGCTATCAGGCTTCAGAAGGTGATTCAGGTTCATTCACAAGCCTCAAAGCAGGAAAATGGTCACAGAGACGTGTAACTCAAAAACAAACCCTTCTTCGTATTTTTAAATGTAATCAACTCCTCATGTTTCAGTGGTTATTCCCAGCTCTTTGCTTCTAGTTTCTCTGTCTTTTGGCTCAGTTTATAATAATTTGACTCCTCTTTAGTGCTTCTAAGGCAGCCAAAGAAAAGGAATTGAAAGAGGAGCTACATGGCTTTTAGAATTAATTGGGACTACCCACTTCTAATCCAATCCACAAGACATTTCAAGAAATTCTATGACTAGAAGAAAAAAACAAAACAAAGCAAAACAAAGTAAAAATCATTGTTCTCCAATAGGCCTTAATATAGAGTTTAAGATATATACACACCTGGAACTTCCCAACGAAATCCATATATGTTGGGCCATGAATCCCCTCCAAACATGTTAGTTTCTTATTAAATAGATTTGAAATCAAACCTGTAATTGGCTGAAGAAACAGCTACAAGCCACTGCCTGCAGGACACACCTAAGAGAATGGAAGGTTTGAAAATCGAAGGTTGTTTCCTGTGCTCCAGGCTGGGCTTGTCACTTACATGGGAACTAGAAAACTGGCTTAAAATGAGAACTATAATCTTTCTGGAACAATAGGTCATGACGAGTTTCCTTAATGCCAAAATAAGTGTTTAGAAGTGACTTATGCTAACTGAAAGAAAGAGAAAAGGGCATATATATTTACTCTGGCTTGAATACAACATTTCTGAATATGTCCATTAGTGTGCCAAGAGTCAAAGCCCTTTTCTTCATGGGTTTTAAACCTGGGACCCACTCCACAGAATGTGTGCATTTCCTAGGAATGGCATCAAAAAGCTGTATCATATTAATGTCTAACCAGTTCAATTATCTGTAACTTTTGACCCTTAACCACCCTAGGTCTGGTGTGAAAAGGTAGATTAAAGTTAAAAGGTTAAATCTCAAAAGGTAAGACAAACCACCATTTAAAGAATTTCCTTTAAGAAGCCATCAAATAAGTAATCAATCACAATTTCAAAGAAAACTAAAGTCTACCTATCACAAGGGCATCTTGGCAATCACCATGCTGGTAAATGACATGAAAACCACTAAGATCCAAGAACTGTTTTTGAAGAAAGCAGAGCCCTGATCTTGCCTCTGGATTTTTACGTTAAGAAAGCTTATTAGGGGAAGCCGGGGTGGCTCAGTGGGTTGGGCGCTCACTTTGCAGCGCCGGGGACCGAGGATCGAGTCCCGGCCCCGGCCCCGGCCCGTGCGGAACCATGTGCTGAACTGGGAGCTCCCCCAGTTCAATTCTCTCTCTGTCTCTGTCTCTGTATCTTTCTCTCTCCCTGTGAAAAATAAATAAATAAATAAATAAAATATATTTTTAAAAGAAAGCTTATTAAAGGGGATGCCAGGAGTGCTCAGCAGATTGAGCACTTGCCTTACAACTGTGAGGTCCAGGGTTCAAATTCCAGCCCCGGCCTGTGCAAACCCATATGCTGAACTGCGTGGCAACTGGTAACCACAGGGATGGCTCAGCAGCAAAAGTTCTCAGCTCCTGTTTGGGAGGGCCCACATCCACCTGTGTGGAACAAAACCATGTCACAACTAAAGATGTACAACTATGGAGACTGCTCTGAGCCCTCCTTCCCTCCCTCCCTCCCTCTCTCTCGCTCTCTCACCTTCTCCAAAACAATAAAACTAAAAAAAAAAAAAAAAAAAAAAGCTTATTAAAAATCACTATTGTGGGGAAGCCAGGATGGTTCAGTGGGGTTAAGCGCTCGCTTTGCAGCGCCCAGTTCTCAGTGGCTGACGTAGGTAATGTACTTGGAAAAGTGTTTGATTTTGTATCAAAAGTCCTGAGATAAGCCAAGTGAAAGTAATATTTCTACAAGAATTATATCTCAAGTTCCAAGATCAAGCTATTTCAGATCAGACTTAAGAAATAACATTACATAATAGTCACTTAATGGCTATTGTTTTACAGTAACAAAGGTTTCATTTACCATATTTCCTAGAGTGCTTTATTCAGCTGGCAATTTTTCCCATGACAAACATACTTTTCCCCCTTAACCCCTCCATACATCTGTACAAGTAAAACATTTAATAATTATAATTTCTAATTTTTTTTCTTCATCAATTTTTAATTTTTCAATTACAGCTGACATACAATATTATATTAGTTTCAGGTGTGCAACATACTGATGAGGCATCTATGTAACTTACAATGTGATCACCCCAATAAATCTAATTTAAAAATATGCATCATATAGCATTTTAAAATATATGAATGTCAAAGGGACATACCGGTAGGTGGTTTTTATGCAAGCTATGGGTTCAGTGGTTTTCTTTAGATGTAATAGCTAAGAAATATGGCAGTGAGTAGATACTATTATAATAAAGATTCTTGAGAAATACAGTACGATCAAAGTTAGGGTTCTGAGACACATGCACTGTAATGTTTAAAATTAGACAGAATAAAGCACAACAAAGACAGCTTCAACATATTTGGCAAAATGAGCCTCCTGACTCCATCAATTTACTTCCCTCTCTGACTCTATGACCTTAGGAGACCTTGGCAAGTTTCACTAGTTCCTCCTTCCCCCACCCAGGTGATTCACTAGAACCTCATACATTACCCTCCAAAAGATGCCTTCAATTTGAACTTTCTGTCAGATTAGAAAGCTTCCAGGGACATGGAGCTGGCTCTGACCTGCGAAGAGCTAAAAGCTTATTTGAGAATTTCAGAATACAAATGGTGGTCAGCCTACCACATGTCAAGGTCTGGACTTCTGGATTGTGCCCTTACTTCTACCTGCAACTACAGTCTCCTAAGAGACCTCAAACTAACAAAATTGGAGTCACTGATAAAGGTAAAACCACAAAATCAGCAGAATGTAGAAAGTCCCAGGGTTCTATAATGAAGCAAGTAATGGTGGCACTTAAGATTAAGAGATGAACATCAATGGCTGTCTATTCTTATTACCAATCTATTCTGCCTTCAGATGCAGATCAAAGCCTAAACTCTGCTTGGGCCTTTTTTCTTTAAAACTAAACAACACTATGTTTCAGTTTGATATTGGCATAATTACTTTCTCTAATAAGCATATCCAATAGCCATTAGTATAGCTAAAACTCCCACAGGTCCTCTCATTTGTTAATCAGGTCTAAGGTCAACATTTTTAGAATTCACAGCCAAATTCAAAAAAGAACACTCCTAATTACCAAAATAGAGAGAAAATAAAGTACCAGAACTACAAGTATTTACAACAATGTGAACTTTTACTTAGCGATCTCCCTACTTAAACAATGTGCCACTTATCACCTAAACCAAATTTGCTACTATGAGTATACAGCCAAGATTTCTACTGATAGAGACTGATTGTGCATTTAATAAATGGTTTTATTCACACCCCGTGCCTACTTTCATCCAGGTAGCCCCAGGATAATTTTATTATCTTGTCTCTACTACTTACTTTCAAAGGAATTACTCAGTTACCATGATGTCACTCCCAAATGACTAGGTTAAATGTAGCAAAGACAGCTCATATTAAAATAGCTTGGTGAATGCTCATCCACACTAGATATGGGCGTATATGGGGGGGAGGTAGGGGTTCAAGGCCTCTATTCTTAAACTTCCTGAGAAACAGCCTATTTCCACTAAAACCAATACAAGCAGGAACCTCCTGAGTTATTCAGAATGAGCCCTATTACAAGCTTTCTACTCTATGGGCCAACTCCATATAGGGACTCAAATGATTTCTGAATTCCAACATCTGTCAGTTTTTGCCCAGAAAACAGATGGTCTCCATCCTAAGGCTTAAGGTTCCCCTGTTTCAAAGATATTACTTAAGCTTCTGATAACAGGATAGATGTGTAAAGAGAAGCAAGCAAAGCCATAAAAGCTTCATGTTCTACCCCTGACTGTGACCTTACTAATGCACACAACCACCCTGGTGCTGACCCATCAGAGGAATGAATAGCCCACGACTGCCCATGGGGGATGTGCTCTATATTTTTAACAGACTTCTTTTGAAATCTACTATTTGCAGTTGTATGCCTCTTTCTCCCTCTCTCTATCTCATTCCTTTCCTCCTCCCTCCATTTCTGCTTCCCTCTTCCCTCACAAAAGACAGTCAAGGGGCCAAACAATATGTCATCTATTGCAACCTTTACACAACAGGCTAAAAGCAACACTTCCAAAATGTACACATTCCTGCTCCCATCCTCTGTATCTGGTAAGCTTAACAGTTTACACAGTGCACACAGAGTCTGGGCGCACACACTGCTCTGGTGTGGGGAGGGCAGGCTCTCCACCGAACTCACTCCGCTTGTTGCTAGAAGCTCCTGGCCTGGGCTCTCATCTCAGCTCTTGGGTGAGAGTAGCCCTCACTAGGTTCGGGGGCAGGTCCTGAGTGAGGACCTCATGGAATATTACCACTGTTGCAGCTGATGCTGAGAGGACTGAAGGGCGAGCCCTGCAGTGACAGGCAGGCCTGTCCCACCTGCAGGAAGTAGTCTAGGGCATGAAGAAAAAAAGAGGATGAAAGGAAGCAGTTATGAAACAGGCCTGGGCAAAGCAAGGAGTGGGAGAAAATGGGCACAGAAACTCAGGGAGGGGTAGAGCCTGCAGGTCAGGTGTGGAGAGGATGAGGGGAGGAGCCGCAGCCACCTGTGGAAGAATGGAGACTCAGGAGACTTAAGTGGTGATGGGTAGGGGCTAGAAACGCTCAGGCCTAGGGCTTTCAAGAAAAGGAAACTTCAACTGTAAACATGTCCAAAAGGAGGTACTCATGGGGCTGAGGGAAGAACTTGAGCTTCCAGAGAGGAGGTGAAAAGGAAACTGTCATTGCCTATTTGGGCAATGGAGCAAAATGAACAACAATGAGTAAGGGGATATGATTCAGGGAAGAGGGCTGATCAGCCAGCTGTGAATACGCAGAGGCTATGGGACACAATGATGTGTCACGGCTCTATTTAGCTAGCCACAGAGGGTGGTTGCCACCCATGCTCTCCAATTCCTCACCTCACCACTGCTTTCTGGCTCAGCACCCTGGCCCCGACCTCCCCCAACACTGTTGCTGCTACTCATGCTGAAGTCACTGTGAATTCCCAGTTGTCAGATACAATGCACACACTCGGTTCATCTCTGTGGAGTGGCAGTGTTGGCCATTCTCCTTTCGGGACATCTGTAAGAACATTCTACTGGCTTCCTTCCTTATTGCAGGACTCCTCCAAGTCACCTATTCTATACCCATCTGCATCTCTCGCCACTCCTTTAATGGAGGATCTCTAGTTCTCCCACAGCTTAATCTCCCATATTTCTCAGATGGTCCTAATGATGACTCCCAAGACTATTATTTCTGGTCTAGACTCCCTGAGTGCCCTGGACCTACACATTCAACGGCCTGCCTGGGGCTCTTCCCTGCCTACCTCGGAGCCTTTACCATTCTCAGATGCCTGCCCTCAAACTCTTCCCACAGACACCTCTCATCCTTTAGGTCTCCCCTTAAATATTACCTCCTCAAAAGACATTCCCTGACCACATTATCTAAAGTAGTACCCCCACACCCCCACAAATGCACTGTTACTTCTCAGCTCTTGCTTGCAGCCTTCATAACATTGACCACCACTTGGCAACTGACTTATCTAGATGCTTATTCCTTTGTGAGGCCCAAGCACTCTGTCTTGTTCACCACTATATCCCTTGCTCAGCACGGGACATGGGTGCTGCAAATATTGGCTGAATAAAGGAATCAATCCTCCATGGTAATAAGAGATGCTCAATAAATGTAGATTAACTGAGTTTCTGGGGATAAAAGGGGTGAGAACAAGTTCTTGTGTATTTCCCTCCCCCACTCCATAGTTACCTATAGGTCAATTCTCCATTTGCCTTCCTTGTCCCTAAAGCCAAAAACCCCAGGGCCATGGTGAAATTTTTCTTCATCCCATGGCTCATCAATGTCTATCAATTTCATATCTTTAGTATCTCTCAAAGACATAATCCCACCACTTTCTTTGCTCAAATCTGAAAACCTTTAGATGCACTACTGCAATAACTTATTAACTGGTTTCTGGGTTTAACCTTCACTCCCAGAACTAAACTCCCAGTGCGGCTGACTACCCTGTTTCCCAGAAAAAAAGACAGTGTCTTATACCCTGTTTCCCCAAAACTAAGACAGTGTCTTACCGTTTCCCCGAAAATAAGACAGTGTCTTATATTAATTGTTTCTCCCAAAGATGCGCTAGGTCTTATTTTCGGGGGGATGCCTTATACGTATTTCAGCGAAAAGCAAAACTGTAAGTAGGTCTTATTTTCAGGGGATGTCTTACTTTCAGGAAAACACGGTAGATATGTCTCCCTCCCACTGGGTAAAGGCCACACTCCCAAAAATACCACGCGCTTCCATGCTTCTCTCACCCACTACTCGTCCCCTTGTAATGACAGTCCAATGTTAATAGAATTTGAGAGTTTTTATGTGCCAATCATTGCATTAGGCATTTTACACATATGACAATCACGCTGTAATCTTTACAACAATCCCTATTTTATAAATGGAGTAACTGAAATCCAAAGAAGTTAAGTTACCCAATATCACTGAGACCCAGGTGAAATGGTTTCAGACCCACCCTCTCGTCGTTGTGCTATATTACGTCACCTCTTCGAACACTAGGCTCCAGCAATGCTGAGTTATGCTTCTGGTTCTTTATGCTCCAGCAATACTGAGCTATGTACAGTCCCTTGAACTCTGCATTGCCAAGGCCACTATGCCTTTGTACACACTGTTTCTCCCACCCCTTGGGAAAGCCCTGTCCTTCTGTTTGATAAATACCAACCTCTCTTTCAAAACCTCCCTGAGGTGTTGCCTTTTCTACGTGGTGCATCTCCTGGCTCCTTGAGACCAAAGTCTCTCTTACCCATTGACCACTCCCATGGCTTATATGTACCTTGTAAATACTCCTCTGTACCTTAGTTCGCAATGATTCATTTGTGTACCTTCACTGAAGGCAAGCCTATGGCTTTCAGCTTTGGGTCACAGTGCCCAGGTTCACAATAGGTGCTCAATATACATGGATTTAACTGGGCTTTCCATAAAAAGAATGAGTACAAGTTCACCAATACCCAACATGTCAAGGCAGAAGATAAATGTATTCTCCATACTTTTTTAAAGACATATATTCATGAGTAAAACAAAAAGAAAATCTCAGTAAACACTACAGATGTTTTTGAAGGGAAGATGCAGTGTACATAAAAATCCAATACATTCTGACAACTACAGCAGTTAGGTGAAGATGCCTTAACATACCTGCTGTTCATAGCAATTGCTGAGTAATGCCAACTCATCAAAAAAACCAAAACAAAGCAAAAAAAAACAACAAAAACAACTTTTATCCCATGGAATTTTAGAAAAATACATTTGAAAACTTGCTCAAAGTTACTTACTGAGTCACAAGCTAACCACTGGCATGGACAAAAGTTTTATTGATTTAGGTCATTGAGGTTTAGAGATGATCACTTACACCCAATGAAAACATGATAGATTTCTGACCATTAACATTAAAAATCAACCATCTTCTAGATTCTTTACATTGAACTTCAGTAAAACCACAGGTGAACCTCAAAACTGAGCAGCAATGTTTAGAAAGCAATGGTAGTCCTTTACAATGTGACATAGAAGAGGTATAAGTAAACGAGAAGCTTGAACCCTTCCCCCCAAAAGTTTGTAAGCCAATGGGAAAAGAAAAGATGTTATAGCCATAAGCAGTAACACAAAGCAGGCAAATTCACTACCATTCTAAGATGTGAAGGGTTCATCAGTGAATGGAATAGCCAGACCTGTAAAATTTATACTCTCTAAAGCATGCAATTATTACTTAAGTTTAAAACAACACATTTTGGTTGAAATCATCTATCCATTTAGCCTAGACTCTGTCCCTCGAAGCAGCTTGAGGAAATAGGGAGGGGAGTGAAATGCAAAGCCAGTCACAAAAAAAGAAACCGCTTCCAATAGAACATGTGAACATCACAGAAAAACAGCAGACAAAGTCAGGATGCAGCCAGACAACCCAATGTCTGCCACAGTCAAGACAGAAAAGACTGACAAGGAAAAGATATCATCTTTGGAACACAGCACAAGGACCTGGGCTTTGAGCCCATCAGTACCACGTAGGAGTCTACCTACGCCTGGGAGTGAGTCTGTAGGCATTTCTCAAGAAGCCAGGGAGCTATAGGCCCAGGTAGGGCTCTGAGTTGAAAGAGAAACCTTTAAAGTTTTCCTGTGAGAGGACAAGCCAACCAACCAGTGTCATGCACAACTGGCAAGGCAGACGTGATGCAGCAAACCAAAAGACTTCCATGATGACAATTTCTACCTTAACATAGACTTACGGGAAGAGTCTGAAACCACCCAACCTCTCTTTTGACTAAAGTGGTACACACATCGTATCCTTAGGTCTAAGACGCTCATTCACATGCCCAGGGCCAGATTTTACTCTTTGATAGACACAAGAAGCAGACATTCAAGACAAGGTGAAGATGAAGCCCTGTGGATTACAATGCTAGTCAAAACAAGTAGTTGGGATAAAATATGCAAAACGCATGAATGTCTGTGAGTGTGCAGAAAATAAATTAGGCCTGGGCAGGAGAGATAATCCCAGAGATAAAGCATATCCAACTGAGGGGAAGGGCAAGGCATCCTCCCCTGACCACTGGGCATGCCCTCGGTGAGGCTGGCAAAAGGAAAGACACCTTGGGGATCAAGAGGTGTTTTTGAAAGGACAGCTTTAGAGAACCTGATCAGCCAAGTAAGGAACAGGATAAATGTGGGCCCTGGAAGAGGAGATGGGATTGAGAGAAGTTAAGGGAGGTCACAGATGGGGAAGAGTCACACTGAATCATATGCTATGTCCTTAGGGAAGGTCACCGAGCCAGAACTGATCACTGTATAAATAAGAGTAAGAGAATACAACAGCAGCATACACTGCCCCGGAGTTCACCTGCCCATCATCATCTTCCCGAATCTAAATAATAAATACAAAGTGGTGCCGGCCCTTTGAGGCCGATAATAAGGAGTAGTATGGACAGATAATTTTCAGGACACATATTTCCAAACTCTGTGAATCATGGAAATGCCCATAACAAACAGGCCAGGAAAACCTTCACTGCTAGAAGGTACAGAGGAAAATCCCCCTCCCTCTATGTTTCACCAAACTGAGCAGATGGGTCCATGACTTGGGGTGTGGAGACAGCCCCCCACTTGGTGCCCATTTTACTGGGAAGACCCCAGGTTACCTTAGAATCTAGGCTCTCTGCCAGTGGGAGCTGTCTGAATTGGAGTGTTTGGCCTGGAGAGATAATGCACTACAGACAGGATCAGAGGAGCCTAAGAATTCTTCATGCGTTTGATTCAATAATACTATCAACAGGTAGGGGGAGGTAAAAAGGCTCCAACTGCTCTTCAGGTTCAGACACATAGGTGTGATGTCAGTGCAGACTCATCTCTGAAAGAACAGGTTCCAGGTGAGAGGAGAGGCTGCATCACAGCCAGACTACAGTACTTAAAGACCTATTCAAGGGCCCCTGACTGAAAAAGTAAGAAGTTAGATTTACTACTATAAGGGGTAGCGGCCTTGTTCATGTACAGCATGTATCTCTTCAACAGATTTGTCTTTTGGGGGTTTGGATGGATGACACAGCTTGAACAAAAATGACCAATACCAAAAGTGTCTCTGAATGAGAAAAACCCAGCCACCTTATTCAAAAGGCACTACTTTAGAATCTAACATAGTTTAGAGGTACCAACACTGTTCAAGTTGTTTTAAAAGGTATGACTTAAAATCTATGTATACGATCTCTCTCCTCTCACGTGCGTGCACATAGATGTTTGATCTATGTATATATGTGTGTACAAATAGTATATATGTGAGTATTCCAGGATGCTTCTGAAACATAAGAAACACCATGGGAGAATTCAAAAGGAAACACTAAGTTTTCCATGTATTACATATCTTCATTTATGCTACAAAATTACAGGTATAACCAAGAAAATGAACCATTTTGTGTGTGTGTGTGTGCTCTTTAAACAGAAATTATGAAGCTCCAAATCTGATAGCCTGCATCCTGTTTATTTGAATGCACTGTTGCTTTCATGCATGTTCACGTGTTATGTGCAAGGCAAATTTTGAAGAAAAACAAAGAATCTATATTTACACAACTCAGAGGGTGTGTCCCTCTAAAACCACAATAACACTACCTTTCTGTGCAGGACACAAATGTGGAGACAGGAGAATCACCTCCTATAAAATCATGTTCCCTCCACCCAAGTGTCAGCAACTAACTCTAAACTGCCTTTCACTTGTGGCATGAGCTTCATAAAAAGTCTTTTTCCCCCTACCAATTCTGTCAAACACATGTTACCAAATGAAAAGGCCAGCCCTCTATGTGAAATAAATGTCAGCAAACCAGTAAAAAAAAAGTGGCAAAGTTATGCATACCTTTCCCTTTAAACAGACAATACGAAATAGGCTAGCTTGAGCTAGCTTTGTATTGTACATCTGCATCTTATAAAGGTCAAATATTTCATAGTGGGGACATCTGAAAGGCTCCACAAAGAGCAGCAGTGGCCCTGACGTCTAGGTGAATGAAATGGATAAACATGATCAAATCAAAGACACAGACTTAGAGTATCTCCTCCCCCTCCCTTTTTCTCTCCCCCACTATTCACAACCCAACCTCTTATACACATTTCAAAAGAAGAACCCGGTGAAGCACATTCATCAGGATTCGCCAGGACATCCACAAGGAGAACACCTGAAACAGTGCCCCCCTGGCAGGGTATAAACTTTTCAAACTCTCACCCAAGAAACAAAACCCCCGTTTCTAAGGCGGCCACGGCAGTCGGGCTGCTTCGGCCGCCAACGCATTCCCTCTTTGGGTAAAGGATCCCGGTGTTTTTACCTTTGTGTTCGACGAAGCCTGTTCCCACTCCTCAAATGAGGCAAAGTAAAGTTTGAGAGCACAGTCCAAAAATTGGGGTCAGACATGTCCATTCCTTTCTCTCTTCAATTCACTGCGGGTTCAAGGCCATAGGACCAAAACGGGGAGAAGAAAAGAAGAAAAAAAAAAAAAAAAAAAAAGAATCCCAATTATCTACTCACTCCCTCCAGAGAAAACGTGCTGCCAACTGAGATCTCAAGAACAACTTGGAGCATGTCTGAGAAGTACCCGTCCCAGCTTCTCATCTACACCCGGCCATGTCTCCAAGGATCAAGAAACTTAGTTGCTCTTGGGTTTGCCCTCTCCTGGTCAGCCTCAGCCAGCTATAAACAGTAATTACAGGAGTTGGGCCGTGTGTTCTGCTCAAAATGCTGTCTGTGTGATTCAGTCCGAGGTACTTTGTCATCTGTTTGGCAGATACCATTTGCAGCTCCTGCGGGGGGGTTGGGGGCACGACGACTATTTTAAGTCTTTGGTTCCGGGAGGCTGTTGCTTATCAGTAAACCACTCAACATCCGAACATGCCCAGTGTTGAGTTCCCCTTGGGTATACACATACAAGGGAAAGAATTTGCACTGGAAAAGCCCCTCATCTGCTCCCCTTCCCCCAAAAAAGAAAACTTAGAAGCACTTTTACGGAATCGGCCTATGGGCGGACTTGAGCCCATAGGGCGGGCACCTTTGTGCCGCCTCCCCAGGCTGGCGCCGAGCAGGGCTGAGCCGCAGGGACCCTTCCCCACCGGCGGGGGGCACTGCCCGCAGGAGCGGCGCCTCGTGGGGAAGGGCTGCGGGGACGGCCCGGGCACCGAGGCAGCCGCCGCCGCCGCCGCGCCCCCAGCCCAGAGCCCCCGATGGATCCGTCCCCCGAAATAAATAAATAAATGCAGCCGCGGCTCCCCAGCTAGGTGAAGCATGCGTGCGCAGCTCGCACCTGAAAGCCGATCCATGATTCACTACCGAGACGATCACCATCAAAACACTGCAAGGAAGTCAGTCATTACGCTGCCAAGACGCTGTTGGTTGGGTTGGGGAAATCATGTCAATGGGGATGCCACGCTCACCTCTGTAAACTAAATTTATGAGTTTACATCCATTTGATGAACTACTACGGTGCATACCTGTTGGGCTTCAGACTGCAAGGACTAATCTAGAAAATGGTCAACCACCATGAGTAAAGACACTCCCTGTCTCTATTTAACAAATGCCAGCACTATTTTCCTTTAGAGCTTGAAAGGAATGAATGAAGTGGGGGTTTAATCAATGGCATTGCTCTTCATTTTGAAGAAAGGCATGGTATTCAAATAACTCTCCAAACCCACAAATGCTTGTGTAAAAAGTATGGAAAGAAAAAAGAAAAGAGAATTTAAATTAGTTGCCTTAAATCTGGTGTAATGTGGCAAGAAATGCTATTTTTTTCCCTTAATTAAGCAAAAACAGCTTGTAAAAAATGGTTTAGTTCATCCAGTGAATACTGGGAACTTGCTTACAGACATAGGAGGGCGAAGGTGACAAGTGGGTGGGGGCAGCTGACAAGGAAGATGTAAACTAAGGACAGGACTCTGCTTTGAGATCCTCTTTATAATTCTTGTGACCTACATAAACACTTCCACCCCAAGGTCTCTAAGAAGTGCTGATAATAATTCTTGTACAGGCGTTTCTTATGCATTATCTCCACAAATTCTCACAGAGCCTCCTCAGATCCTTCAAATCTACAAAGGGAGACAAAGAAGATGATGTTTTCTTAATTTTACAAGTAACAAAATATATACTTCACCAAACACTTAGGGGATTGGACCAGTATTTTTGCCTCACATGGAGCCATTTCTTCTTCTTCTTCTTTCCGAATGTTTTTAAGTATTTGAAAAGATACTTTTTAAAAGGCTGGCACAGAGGTAGTACCCATGCTCCGGGGCAGCGTTTCTCATGCACCCTCAGCACTGCTGGCATTTTAGGCTGGGTAACTTTGTTTGGTAGCTATCTTGTTCATCGGAGTATGTTTCACAGCATCCCTGCCCTCCACCCACTAGATGCCCATTGTGAAAATCCGAAATGTCTGCAGACTTTGCCAAATGCTCCTTTGGGGAGAGTGAGGGACAAAAGTATCCCCTGATTGAGAACCACTGATTAAGATAAAAGCTCCCTCTGAGAAAAGTGGCATAAAGCATTGGTTAAGAACAAAAATCTTGCATCTGAATTCTGGATCCAACAAGTAAGTACTATGACCTTAAGCAAGTCACTTAATTCTTTAGCCATTTTCCCCCTTTTTTAAATAGGAGTCCATGATAGGACTAACCTCTAAGAGGTTGACCTACATAAATGAGATGACATGCCTAAACCCTTTCAAGTAGTGTCTAGAACACAATTCACATAAACATTGCCAATATGCAGAAGCTAAAAGAATACTACACTGAGAGATGTAAGACTGGAGCAGGGGGCATCCCATACCCTGCCTTCTATTTTTGTGTGCCCTGAACATTCCTCTACTGAACTGGTCACACTGCATTATAAGTGACCCTTTGCTACTTACTGTCCTCCCTATTAGTCTGTGAGTCCCTCAAGGCTAAAGTCATGTTTTTTCAAAATCTGACAATTCCTGATTTGTATAAACATTTAGTAAATGCTTTATGAATGGAAACACATCAGATGCTCAGGTATCTATTCTTTATTTAAAGATGCCCTGAAATCATCGGTATTAGCAGGTCAGTTGATTTTCTAAAATGATCTTAAGTTCTTAAGAACCCCATGAGAATATTTTTAAATTCTAAAGACTTTCTCTTTTTGACTCATTTGTATCTATATTCCGTAACTGAAAACAGATGTGCTAACATTCCTCAGGGCTTAACGTGGCTCTAAGAAATATCATAATGAAATCCATGGGAAACTCTCTTTGAATCTCATCCTCACCCCAAAGGTAAGCCCAGGGAGTAATTTTTGTGCTTGCTTCTAGAAATCTGAGTTTAAGATGGATAATTACATTTCAGAGGCTTCCCAAAGAAGGACAATCAAGATGGTGAAAAGGAACTTGAAAATGTCTATTATATAAATTATGGTTGAAGGAATTCTGTGTTGAAAGTGGAGAAGAGAAAATTTAGGGAACAGGTGAGCTGTCCTTGAATACTGAAATAACTATGTAGAGGAGTCTTTGGATCCAAAGAGGAAAAGGAGTGAAACAACAAGGGAGGACTTCCTATAAGGGTGTTTGAGTAGAGGTAACTTAAAGGAAATGTAGTGGGTGGGACTTCAGTTCTGGATGGTTTTAAGACCTGATGATTCTGTATCTCCCAATTCTTGTACTGTCTATGGTCCTTCTAGAAAAGCCCATGCATTTGGGCAACACCCATAAAGCTGACAGCAACTAAAATGGATAAATCTATGACAGAAAACATTTATTTCTTCTCCTGATAGAATAAGCATATCCTGGCAAGAAGATGTGATTACTGTCTCCAGTCTGTACATTTTGGGGGATCCATCATCCAGATTCTTAAAGGGATCGGTAAGGACGTAAGTATTTTCAACTACCCAACTTTAATATGCTTTTTGCACTTAAAAGCCTTGGGAGGATTTGGGTTGTATACAAAATGAAAACAGGTAAAGTGCATGAGGATCCAGAAATGAACTAGTTAATACAGAGAAAGTTGCTGATATATTCCCACAGTCATTTAAGATAAGAGTAGGTGTGACACTAAAGTGTAACTTGTCTTTTAACCTGCTTGACTTGATTTGGGAACCTATGATTTAGACGGCAGTAGAGTCAGTAAACACAAGAATTAAAATTGTCAGAACTACTGACATTTTTCCCACAGACAAAATAATTATATGGGCAGAAGCTAGAGTAGCGTTTAGTTGCAACTGTAGTAAAACTGGTTACAGAACTAAGAGGGAATTGAGATTATTGGAAATTCTTAAAACAATAGCTGATATAAGTCAATATACAGATATTCAACAAGATTTTCTACTTCTTGCGCAACAACTAAGCCTACACAGCAATGAACAAGCTCTGTGATCCAGAATGCCCATTCATTTACTCAGGATGGTATTTTCTGACATTGTCTTTATGAGCAAGGTCAGCAAGATTGAAAAATAAGCTTGCATGCTACTGAAATACTAGCTTAGGACTCAATGAATATTTCCAAAATGGTCAAATTCTTCCCTTTACTCCCCTCCTACATATAAAAAATTCCAGGTCCTTCTCACTAACTTGACCCGTCCTCTCTACTTCCCACCCTCTGCCCCATGCCCATTTGGTAGGGTTTTCCCCCACCCTACACAGAACACTGTCAAATATCACTGGAGCCTTGCCTTGAACTCAGAAGCTATGGAGGACTTGGAAGTTTACTAGTGTAGGTGTGAGGCCTAGGAAGCTGACAGCTTCCTGCACTGACCTTCTGGCCATAAGGCCATGTCCAATGAGCAGACACTAAAAAAGGTAGGGCTGACATTGATTCTGCAAAAGTGTTTTAGCTTATCATGGCCTAGTCTGGGGATTCTGCTATAGATTACCTTTGACCTTACTTTCATCTTCAGGGCACCTAGAAGTGACTACCTCCCCAAGGCTATCCACACCTACAGGTCTACTTTGGTCACCCACCGATTGCTGTGTTGAGAGTTTAAGGGTAGGAGTGCAGATACCAAACTGCCTATCCTGAATGAGCAGTCCCTGTAATCACTGCATATCTGAAGAAATAAAGCCCTAAGACTGGGCTAGGAATATGAAGACAAATGCATCAGTGGGGAGCAGATTGAAAGAAAGCTCTTCTAGTGTTATTAAACAATTTTTTTTTGCTCACATTACTAAAATAGGAAGGAAAATAAAAAGATAAATAAAAGTTAACTTGTAGGGATATGTCTGAATGTGAATAACCTAATGATGAACAATAAGTAAGGTTACAACATCCTTGAAATATTAAAAATACCTTTTAAACAATATAAGGTAGAGAGATTCAGAGTTCTAAAGTGAATAGAAAAAACAAAGAGAACAAAGTAAAATTGATTTATATATCCTAATAGGTTAGCAGGGAACTAACTGCATAATCCCCAAGGGCAAGTTGAAGGATAAGGTCCAAGAGGTAAAAGGACAGGTGAAAGACTGACCAGAATGGGAAGAGAATGTAACATTTTCCACAGGTATTCCCTGGATCCCAGGAGAATCAGAGGCTCAGAAAATATAGCAAATGACCAATAACTTAACAAAATCCAAGAGGAGAGAACATAGAGATAAGGAAAATGAAGCACTGTTCTCCCAAATTAGTGACTCCTTGTCTTGTACGCTAGAGAAGTGGAGCAGAACATGCATGAAGGTGGCCCAGCACATATGACCAAGGAGGGCTTCATAATCATTGCTTGTAAGCATATCACCCTAGCACTCTATCCTCTGACTTTCAAGTAGGAGCAGCCCCTGGAGAAGCCCCACAGCTTATTCTGAAAGAACTCCACTTCTTGAAAGAAGAAACAGACAAGAAAGGTATATCATTCTTACAGGGCTAGAGGATTCATCCTGTAGGAAGCAGACACTGGGAGGGAGCCAGAGATTAACGTCTCCTTCCATCTAAAGCAGCTGTCTGAAAGACCTGTCAATAAACCATGCTGAGCCCTGGCCTCTAACAGAGCTAAGTAACCCAATTCCAGAGCCAACAGCAAGGCTTAGAGATCAACACCTTCATCTGGCAAATGGAGGGCTAACTTCGATCTTGCTTTAAGACCAAACTGGTTGCCACTTAGTCTAGGCAGCCCTCCTGTGAGCCTCCTGAACCAGCACTGGGTTAGGTATCCCTCTACTGGCCCTACTCCTGAGAGCTCCTGCAGGAAAGCCTTCTCCTACTCTTACAATAAAAATCCACTTGTTTGCAGATCAGTCCCCTATAGCAGTGGTCCCCAACCCTTTTGGCACCAGGTACGCATTTCATGAAAGATAATTTTTCCATGGGGTCGGGGTCAGGGTGGGGGTGGGGTAGGGGGAGCACAGGTGCAGTTCACAGTAAGATTCTTGCTCTTAGAGAATCTAATGTCACAGCTGATCTAACAGGAGGCAAAGCTCAGGTAGTAATGCGAGTAATGGGGAATGGCTGTAAATACAGCTGAAGTTTGGCTCATTGCCCACTGACAGTAGCCTGGGGGTTGGGACCCCTGTCCTAAGAGCTCCTTGAGGGCAGAAGCTGTCCCACCCTCATCTTTGAATCCTAAATAGAACCATTAGGATGAATGTTAAGACAAGGGAAGAAAGCTCTTTGTTCAGGGTTAGAAAGATACTTGATAGCAAGTTAGGTCTAGAATCCTATATGTTGAAGATTTACCTTGAATATGTTTTAACAAGACTTTTCTGTCTATTCCTCTTTGTTTCACAAATTCATTCCATCATCTATATATGCTGTACCTGTTACGTGGGTCTACTGTCTCAGATTTCAAAATCTCAGAAATACAGACGGCACATATGTATCTATAGGTATACACATGAATGTATGTAACTTGCTGGTAAGATATCCCAACTATTTTTTAACTGTAACACTGATTCTCAGTTACTAATCATTGACAAGATTCTCAGTCTGGAAAACTTTAAGAACATGGTATTTCTTGATCCAGAAGCAGGTCTAAGATACATCATTTCTCATCCAGCTCTGGAGCATAATTACAGTGCAATTACAAGAAGTGTCAATTTGGTTTAAGTGGGTCAGTGCAGTTATATTTAGCCCTTTAGTAACTGACACTAAGAACTTTCTGTAATATAGGATTAAGGTTAATTTATCAGTTCTTTTTTTCTTGAGTATTTTTCCAGGTGAGAAATCTAGAGTTATAGAACATTATCCCATTAAAATAACAGGTAAGAATTCCTATTCAGAGTACCATAGAGGACGCATATATAGAAACCTGTATGTATTATACTTCTTTAACAATCAGAACTTCATTCCATTGTTAAAGTTGATTCAAATTATTATACAATCGAGGGCAGTATGTCAGTGAAGACACAATATTTTTAGCCAAGGAGTTTTCAAGCAAGTTTTAGTATCTATATCTATTATATCATTTTTATACCAACAAAAGCTTTAAAAGAAATATTAATTAATAAGAGAATAAATATGATATTAGGCATAAAAAGTGTTCACTCCAACCAGTTATCAACAGAAATGCAATTAAAACATCAAGCAGATATTTGAATCCATTTAACTGGCAAAGATTAAATAAAGATAATATTTAATCACGGTGAGAACACAAGGAGATAAATTCTCTCTACCAACTTTCCAGAAAAACAATCTGGGGAACAAAAGTGCATATACACAGACACATAAATGTGTGTGCATGCATATACATATAATGCACACATACAAACATATAAATTGACATCCTAGGATTTATACAAATGTAATCAGCTATGTGCACAAAAATTTATGCATATGGACATTAATCTCAGAATTCTTTATAATATCATAATATTGTGGGGGATGGGAGGACATCCAAAGGTACAGAACAAAAGGAATTGTTAATAAATACTGAAATGGCCAAAAACTGAAATATTACAAAACCAATAAAGACCATTGTGGTAGACAGATTTTAAAGACATCCAGGTTCTTATCCTTGGAACCCGTGAATATGTTACCATGTATGTCAAGAGGAATTTTGAAGGTGTAATAAAACTAAGGATCTGGAGACAGGGAGATTATCCTAGATTATCTGGGTGGGACCTAAATGTAATCATAAGTGACTATAAGAGGGATACTGGACAACTGAAGAAGGCAATGTAAGTCTGAAGTAAGATGCTGCCTATGCTGCTGGTTGTACGATGGCGGTAGGGCCATGAGCCAAGAAATGTAAGGAGTACAGCTCCAGAAGCTGCAAAAGTCAATGAATCATATTCTACCCTAATGTTCTAGAGAGAGCTCAGCCCTGCTGACACCTTGATATAAGCCCAGCAAAACTGATTTTAGACTTCTGGTCTCTAAAAGAACAAAATACATGTTGTTTTAAGCCATTTAGTTTGTCATAATTTGCTACAGTAGTCATTTTTACCGTGGCCGTAGGAAACTAAAAAAGTGATGTTTTAAAAATATTATCTAATAATGGAGAAATGCTCCTGAAATGTGTTTTAAAAAATTAAAAATCGGAGCACTTCTATGATTTACATTGTTTAAAATATATATGAATGTACATGAATGTAAAAAGTTGGAGCTAAACAAAGGTATTTTTAGTGGACATCTACGAGTGTGGGATTATCACTGATTTCATTTATATTTTTTAGAATTTTTATGCATATGTTATTTTTACTAAAGGGGAAAAAAGCCTTAACTTCCAAAACCCACATATGAGTCTTTTTACTATGAACTGGAAGTTCAAGTTCCTGACAATTTGCGAACTTAATGAGTTTAAAGCTTAAGAACACACACTTTTACTTAGACATTTTCATAAACTTTGACCAACTTTTTGACAAACAAAATAAAATGCATATGTAAAAGCTCCATAAACCTTAGAAATAAATATTAAAATTGCTTTAGAAAAAAAGTCTTTCCTGCTCCTGGAAATTTTATTATATAAAAATGAAAAATATCTGTTTTCTATACATAAATCTTTACCTGTCTATGGTTATTGGGCAGATAGGTATTTTCAAAGCTGACTGGGTTATAAATCCATATGGTGCTTATCTTGTGGTTGAATATATATGTTATTATTTACAGATTGGTCAGGCTGTGCATTTTAACTAAGAAGTTTTGAATTTTAGACTTGCTTCACAAGCTCAATTTTAATATTAGCCAAGTATGTATACAATAAAAAAAAATAATGTTCTTAATTTCAAAAATTTCATTAGCTATCATTTGGGATTACCTCTCCCCTCTCCCCAATATACACCACCTTGTTATTTTCCATGAGCCCAGATAATTCAGACTTCGCTATCTTTATTCAGCTAGACCGTGAAGACTGAAAGCAAAGACCAAGTTCCTGGTACCAACCAGAGAAATATTCTTTGAATCAATGTATTGTCATGCATGTCATAGATGACAACCATATTAAAGTCCATAGTTGCCAAATACTTTCAAGAAGCTATTCTAGTTAATGAAAGCTATAATAACAAACAATCTTGTTATCCAATATAGTGGCAGATGGCTGATGGCTGAGTATCTACTAAGTGAAATAAAAATGATCTCTATAGGTGGATCATACGAAATGAACTACATACAAAACAATAAAGAATGCTAATACACCAAGGGTAAAAGAAAAACAAGGCCAAATAATATTTACACAGCAGAAACAGGAAACTGAAGACAGTAGAGCAAATCACTTAAAAGTGGCAGAAAAATATACTATTTTAGGAAATTAGAAAATGGGAGAAAAGCAAATTAGCTAAGTTCATACTGTATATAAAATAATACAAGAACAACAGATTTGTATGTTTTCTCCCTACAGGCCACACCCTGGTTGTGGCCTCCCTGACCTCTACTGGATTAATACAATGCCCTTCCTGATCCCCACTCCAAACGATTCTTCCAAAGCTGCCCACGTGCATCCTGTACAATCATTTTACTTTCTCATGAAACAAAGTTCAGTGGCTCCCATTGCTCTAGCCATGTTTTTGCAAGTATGACTTCTGTTCTACCATCACTGCATTATCTGGAGTGTTTCTCAGAAATGCAGATTTTCGGAGGCTTCTCCACGCCCAATGATTCAGCATTTCTTGAAGAGAAACCCAGGAACCTGCATTCAACCAAAGTGCCCAAGGTATTCTTACGCACATAAAAGACTGAGAGGTTCTTCACAGGAAAATCAAAACCTCTGTAAAGAGAATACTTTATTAGGCAGTCCCTTGTTATGTCTCCTGACTCATCCTTTGACACATGTCCCCTTGTGGTTTATGCTCTAATAATAATAAAATATGGACTTGTCAGAAATCTCTAGACACAACAGCTCGGCCACATCTTGTCACCTATGTACATCTTGTTCCCTTCCTATTCCTAGAATTTCCTCCTCCTCTACCTGGAAAACTTCTGTTCATCTTTTTAAGTGTGAGCCAAAAGGTCACCTCTCCACCAATGTTTGCCTGACCTTCTCTTGCAAACCTGTGTTTTTTCTCCTGGGTCTCCAATGAATGTTATGCGTATATAGGCCTCAATTATAGCAGTCATTCTACTGCAGTGTGATTGTGTGTTTATAGGTCCAATTCTCCATGAGGCTTTAAGCACTCTCAGTACAAGGACAGTTTCTATTCATCTGGGTATGCCTCAAAGTGTAGAGCAGATACTCAGCAGAATGCGTGGATCTGCACACATTATCTTCTAGGGCTAGTTTAAAAAATGTCTTTTTTCTAATTCTCCCACTTCTACACACAAGCCCTAGGGGGACGCTTCTGAAACCACGGTGCCTTTTGTCAACTGGTTAAATGATTTTTCTTTTATAGCACTGTCATTATTGACAATTTACATAATGATTACTAAGCAGAATAATAAAAATTTAAGTCTATGATTTTTAGGCAGATTTTAATGGTTCATTAACAAATTAACCAAAATTATACATAAGTAAATATCTAATCATTATGTTGTTTTGTACACCTGAAACTAATAATAAAAATAATAAATAAATAAATAAATAACTTGAACCAAAAAACAAAAATACTATAAGCTTTTACTTTCCTTCACAACAAGCGTGGCTGAAGAAAAGTTACTTTGCCTCCTCTGAAAAGATGATTAAAAGCAAGAATGGGGGCAGGTGACCTTCTTTCCAAGGTTGGAAACTCAGTACTGCTGGGGACACGATCAACACACACACGCGCGTGCGCACACACGCACACACCCCTCACTGCAGTGAACAGACAGATGGGAACTGATCAAGGTTTGCAGTCTGCTGGCTGCCATCTCACAGCCCAGGGCTCAGGGCTCAGATCTATCAACTTGCACAGCAAACCGTCTATTCCATTTAGGAGGAAGTGCAAAGATGAAGAGACACAACCAATAAGGGTGACATGTGGCCGTCAGCCCCCTCTCCATCTCCTCGCTCAGCACCTCTCTTCCTTTTGGGCAAATGCTCGTTCCTACATCTTCATCTTGCTCTTCTGTTGTAGTCAATCAATTCCATCTGAGGGTTTAACGAATAAAGTTTTCGTTGACGATGCTGAAGATGTGACAACAATGTAAACCCAGCTGTGTTTTCATTTTAGTGTGGACTGAAAGGTTTAGAGAAGGGATAAGGAGTAGGTCTACCTACGACTGCAGGAGTCTGAGTTTAGTGGATGATGCTACCAATAAGCATCTGGAGACAGGCTTCCCTAAGAGTGGTGGCCTTCATGTCAACTCCATACCCCTTTTCATTAAAGAAAAATAGAAGTAAAGATGCAAAACCTTGCATTGAAAGGACTATCCATAACTGATATAGAAAATATTGTCTTTTTTAGTTTCCACACAGTAATTTCCACACAGACATCAAGGGTAGATGACTTATTTACTAATTATGCAGATACTGAAAAGGATTATTATATGGAGAAGCCGGGATGGCTCAGTGCGTTAAGTGCTCACTTTGCAGCCCCGGGGACCGAGGATTGAGTCCTGGCCCCAGCCCCAGCCCTTGCGGATCCATATGCTGAACTGGGGAGTGCCTTCAGTTTGGTTCTTGCTGGGGTAAGACTCTGGCCCAGTTCCTTCCCTGTGTGGCCCTGTGCCCACCTGTGGAATGAAACTATGTGGAAAAACCAATGATGTGCAACTATGGAGACTGTTCTGGGCCCTCCCCCTTCTCTCTGCCTCTGTCTCTCTCTCTCTCTCTGTCAAAAACAATAAAAGTAAATCTTTAAAAAATTATTATTATAGATTATATAATGGCACGGTAACATTACATTAGAAAACAGAAAAATGTATAAATATGGTATGACTACAATCATATAAAATCATGTATGTGTAAACATGAATAAGCAAAAACCTCTTTAAATTGGATTGGGAGGGCCTATAGGGGAAGCTCTCACACCCTACCACTCGTCAATTACCCCAAACTGGAAGATGTTTTTGTATTCTATTACTACAGTGGGAAGGAGGAGGATCTTTTCCAGCCCCAGCAACCACACAGCCAATAAAAAAACCACTACACTTTAAATTCCCAATTTCCTCCAATAGACTCTTTGTTTACAACAATCCCTATGAATTCCTCCCTGTCTTCTATAAAAGAACAGTCCTCTCTTCTTTGTTCTCTGGGCTGGTGCATAGTACAGCATTAGACCACATGTCCTGAATTGCAAGTCTTTACTGTTTTGAATAAACTCATTTTGCTAGAGAAATATGTCTATTTGTTTGAGGTCAATATACACATATGAAAAACAAAGTATAGGCATCATGGAAAACTGAAAACAGTTTGTCCTAAATGATTTCTCTTTCATTTATGCTATTGTTGTTTTAATATATATTAAAGTATGTTATATATTATCGTTTAGCAGTTATTTCCTGGTATTTGGTAATTTGCTTCACGATTATATCAATTTGACTGGTTGACAACTTATCTTCCCTGAAGCAATTCTAACTACCTTCAAATAACACTGCTTGATACTAAAACACACAGAAAGCAGCAGGTTCCAGGCTGTCTGTGTTGGGGGATCATAGAGGCATAACCTTCGATTGTTCAGAAACACTAAACTATAAATTGCTAGGGGCTAAAAGATAAACATAATCATCATTGGACATCTTGAGTGGCATTTGACATTATCAAAGTCCTTACTCTCCCCTTCAAAATAATTATTTCTTCTATTTATCCTTTGTCACTGCCTAGTACCACAACTTAAAAAAAAAAAGTACTGCAGAATTCATGGCTCAGAAAGATACATCCCAGAAATGAGATGAGATTTATCTCAGTAAGCTGCCAGCTATCTGCAGGGTACCTCAAACATGAGGTATTATTTGTTACTTTCAACTTTATTGGGGAGCAAAGCCTGCTGCATGTAATTTTCATAACTGATACAGTCTCCCAAATCACAAAGGCTATTTTAGCGTGTGTTTTTAAATTATAAGGCAGGTAATACCCACCAGTCAACATATGATGTGTGGGATGAGCCCATAAGTTAACATATGTATTCAAACAAGGGCAATTTTGGAGGGAAAGGGGGAAACAGGTCTTTGTGATGTTGCATGAATATGAGCTATGCCGTAAATTACTGAACTTCTTTCAATGTGCTACTTCCAAGGAACGCCACCAAAAGAACAAAGGGAAACAGTGAACAGGTGACAAGACCAGAGTATGAAACTTGGACAGCCCATTTTTATAAGTGAATAGTAAGTATCAGGAAAACATCTCATGCCTAGAGTCTGTAACATCCCTTTTCTACCCCACTGGCTACCTCAGAGTAGATGAGGGCATAATTGCTTCTCTGAGTGAAGCAGGAATTTAAGGTCATGCATTTCAGTCAGGTCTTGAAATGCTTTCCCTGACACAATTCTGAACCTTGCTCATTTTTATTTTTCATACAAAGATTCAGCATTTCAGGAGAAAATAACTAAAATCATAACATGCTATTTTCTTAGAAATAGCCCAATAAATTTTTTAAAAACATGCTTTCACCAATGAAATCACATCTACCTGTGGAGGCAAGTTTCCAGATTCCAGGTAACTCTAGAAGAGATTCATATCTAAAAGTTTCCAAGACTAATGAAGTGACTTTAAAAACAAAACTCAGAAGGAAATACGGCCCAATAAGTTTATCATCAACTGAGAGATGAAGTAATATATAATGTGGTCCTATAGCTTTTGAATTTGGGTATGAAAACTGACTTCATAAATGTAATATAATTAATTAAAATTTATTATTGATTTTAAAATAAAAGTTTTCAAAGCTATATTTAAAATTTTATTTTCATTTTTTTGGTAAACGAGAATAAGCAAAGGATGTGTAATAAATTTTACCATAAATTTCACCTTATGAAATTATTTTAACTTCTTGGCACATGGAACCTTCCATAGAGCTGTCAACAACCGACAAACTCTAAGTCTGAATTTCACTTCTGCATCTCCCTATGAAACTTGTGTGGGCTTGTAGGAGAACAATGCCCTAAGGGAGAAATCTGGATAAAGCTACAAAAGCAAAATTCTCTGTGTGTGTATATATACATAATCTTTGAATATTCTGTCAAAGACTACAGATTTAAAAAAATTAATAAAAATCAGATATGGAATACAAGTATTATTTAAAATAGAGATTTAGGGTAGCTGGTCTGAAATTGTTTTGTATTTTTTTTTTTTTTTTTTTT
>PVKE010002494.1:0-36087 GCA_004027555.1 Craseonycteris thonglongyai | reverse complement strand
TGTTTTGTATTTTAACTACAAGATATCATGTTTTACTTATTCTAGGGGAAAAAAAACTTTTTTCTTCTTCCTTGGTTGAGAACACTTTTGCCTAGTGTGAATATGTGTTTATTGTAGGTTCTTAGGAACGCCCTTAAAAAATGTATCTGAAACTGTATTTCTTTCCTTAAAGGAAATGGTTTCAAAATGTCAGTGGAGAAAAAAAATAACACTTGACTATGTAAAATATTATTTTCACAGGGCTACACTTGCATGCCAATATGAGTTTTGGCCAGACACACACCTGCATTGCTGCCATGCCTCCATTCCCAAATGCCACAGACCCTGCCCAATTTGCTTGAATAAGTCTGGGCTCTCACGTACACAAGCACTTCGACTGATCAACGACCAGCAAAATCATTCTGAAGACCAACAGCTCTCCCCCAGGCATTCTACAATGTTACATTTCTGAAGTCTTAATGAGAATAACTGGCTTCCTAAAGGGACAACAAGTAGTCGTAACCAGATAATGCACCAGGAGGAGTAAGGAGAGATAGACATAGTGAAAGGTGGTCATGAGAATCCAAGATGAGGTAGAATTCACGGCCATTCAAAAAGGTCAAGGTTCTTGGAACTCTTCTTACCTTTGGGAGCTCCATCTGACAGATGGTCAAACATGACCACACCCCACACTGACCCTTTTTTTCCTATGACACATACTGTAAGTATTTTATATTTTTGCTTCATATCTAAGCAAATTGGAAATTTTCATAAAGTGAAAGAATCTAAAATAAAAATGTTTTCAAATATTACATTTTTGTGATTGGTAAGTGTAACGATTAATGAAGCTAATATGTTATGTTTACATACAAATACTTTATTTCTTCTAATAAAACTATAAGCCACAATCTAATTTCAGACATGTTAACATGTAAAATATGTATGTTTTCATAGATAAAATATGGTATAAATTTTGATTCTGTAGTTTCCTTTTTTGTATGTTTTACACCAAAATATCTTTCCACTTTGCAGACTCAAAGCTGTCATAACTCTATGAATGTCTCTTCATGCTTGGGAAACTGGTGATATACGGAAAGGTAATACCGCATAGCTGTTGAGACCATGGATTGGAGCCATGTATTACATGCAATTTGTAATTACAGCATAAATACTTATTAGTTCTGTGGTCTTGAGTAAGTTATTTAACATTAAATGCCTTAGTTTTTTATTCTGTAAAATGAAAATAAGACTACTAACCTCGTTGCTAGGATTATATGGTATTTTTTAAGTGTTGAGAATAGTGCCTGATAACCCAGAAGTATTAATCTTGCTACTGTTACTTCACAACCAAATGAAATGGTTCTGAAAGAATCACTCACTTTTCTTAGCAAAACTGTCTTGAAGGAATTGGATGGACCCCACAATGTGGGCAAACATACCCATACATGAAGAGTCCTACCTAGACTAATGCCTTTACGGTAAGTCTGCCTTTTCCTTCCCAGAGATTCCTCCTTAGGATAGGAGAATGGGGTGATTCCAATGCTAAGGACAACTCCTTCCAGGTTAAGGGTCAATGAGTAAACAAAGGATCAGAGAGAGTAAATACTTTTTCTCCCCAGAATAAACACTAGTGTTACTTCCCTCTAGTGGCCGAGACATGCAATTACAACTTCCTTGGGTAACTAAGTCTTTAGGATGACCTCAACGGGAATAATGCAAGATAACGTAGTCAACTGAAATGAAAAGTCAGTTTTAAGCCAGTAGAGTGCAAGACACAAAATAACAAACCACTGAGGTTTTGGTTTTTTTTTAAATAAAGCAATACTAAACATGTTTACAGAGTGATAATTATTAACGTTAGCATCAGAAAAAGAGCAACTTTAATTAAATGTAAGCCCATTGTAAGTATTTATTTAATACCTACTTCAGTGCCCTCTAAGTACAGTCAGTGTAATCCACATGATAAATAGCTTTTTCTTTCCCCAAGTTTTTTAATGGATGGGGCTCATTAGTTTACATAATCGTCCCTAAAACTAGGACAGTACTCCCACTGTCACTTTGCAGTAAAATATTAATCCTACTAAACCAAATATTTGACATGATCCATTGGTCTTGGAGTGCTTTCCTTAAAACACTAACTTCTCAGGGGTATGGGAGACAGAAAAAGAAAAAGAAAAATACCACATCTTTCAGTACAGTTTTGTTACACATGAAATATATTATACAACAAAGGAAACAAAATTTTCCTTAAGAGTATTGAAATTGCTTTTTAGCAGTTTATGTCCTAAGCTGTTTCAGCCACTCAGGAATCCAACTCTTCTGAAAGGTTCTGACTTTAAAAATACATTGCACATGATTCATCAGCATACACTATGCGCTGTAAAATAAACTGTAAAAGTGTGACTTATTTTTCATTTATAAATTCACTTAAGAAGGCTAAGCAATGCCACCCACAAGACATAGTAGATCTTCCTAAACCAAGACTCTATTTTTTTCCACTTAAACTTTACATATACATATATACACATTTAACTTAAAAAAAACACCATAAAATATACCCATTAAACAATGTATTTTACTTTTTCATGCTATTAACTATAGAAAATGAAGAAATATTTTCTCTAGCACATAAAGTAGCATGAAGAATCCAGTAAATCTACATGATTTCATACTTAGGACATTGAGAGATGTATAAGAGCATACACATGCACATAAATATTTGTGTGAATCAAAAGATGAACAGTGTTGGAGAAGAAAGAATATCAGTTTTTGACATTTTTATTTGATGAAGTGGCAATTCATCTCAGGGGTGATGTTCTGTTAGCATTTGGACACACAGGGCTAGATATAAGCAGGGAAAAATACAGACTGATATCTACATTTACAAACTCTCTTTCTATAATAAAGGTAAGTTATTCCTCTGTTTAAAAATCTATAATCCCTACAAAATTAAACATACTCTTACTGTCCAATCCAGCAATTTCACTCCTTAGAATTTACACAAAGGACTTGGAAACTTATGCCCATACAAAAACCTACATGCAGATGTTTATAACAATTTTACTCATAATTGCCAAAAGTTGGAAGCAACCAAGATGTCCTTCACTGGGTGAATGTATAAACTGGTACATTCAGACAATGGAATATTATTCATTGCTAAAAAGAAGTGAGAAGACATGAGGAATCTTAAATGCATATTACTAAGAGAAAGAAGCCAATCTGGTAAAAGGACATACTGCATGATTCCAACCAAATGACATTCTGCAAATGACAAAACTATGGAGATGGTAAAAAGATCAGTGGTTTCCGGGGGTTGGGGTTTTGGGGAAGGATGGATAGGCAGAACACAGAGGATTTTTAGGGCAGTGAAACTACTTGGTATGATACCATAGTGATGGATGCGTGTCATAACACATTTGTTCAAATCCATATAATGTATAACACCCAAGTGAAATAGCCTAATGTAGACTATAGACTTTGGGTGACAAGGATGTGTAAATATAGGTTCATCCATTGTAACCAATGTACCACTCTGTTGAGAAATGCAGATAATGGGGGAGGCTATACAGCATGTATGGAGATGGGGGTATACAGCAGGTGGGAAATCACTGTACCTTTCCTCAATTTTGCTGTGACCCTAAAATTGCTCTAAAAATATAGTCACTTGCTAAAAGTTTTTAAAAACCCTACACTTTAAGCCAAAGGATTTCTGTGATTACTGATAATTCCATAAAAACCAACAAACAAACCTAGGATCCCTACTGCCTATAAAAATAAACCCCAGTTTGGTCACTTGGTCTGTCTTCCTCTCCAACCCCTTCACTTGACATTTCTTCCTGTCTGTTCTGTTCCCCATCACGGTGCTCACCAGGAACCATGGCTCCCCACGCCACAACCACAACACATGCTCTCAACCCTGCCATATCTGCTCCTTTCACATCTTCTGCGGAGGAGGGGCCTCCCTGCTAGCTCTTCTCTCTTCTTCTCTCTTCTCTCTCTCTCTCTCTCTCTCTCTCTCTCTCTCTCTCTCTTTTAAAAATTATTTATTTTATTGTTTGACCGAAGGTGAGAGAGAGAGAGAGAGAGAGAAGGGGGAGGACCCAAAGCAGTCGCCATAGCTGTACATCATTACTTGTCACATGGTTTCATTCCACACAGGCAGATATGGGGACGTGATGGGCAGGAACTGAACTGGGAACCTCCTGCATGGGAGGTGAGAACCTTCACCACATGGAGCCTTCCTGGTGTTTGCCAGCTGCGCTGTAGTTCAGCATATGCGGTTGCACAGGCCAGGGTTGGGAATGGAACCCCGGACCTCACAATTGCAAGGCAAGCACTCAACTGCTGAGCTATCCTGGCATCTCTAGCTCCTCTTCTCTTTCTGACTGACATCTTTTCATCCTACTATGGCCACACAGCATCTCCTGTGAGAGCTCCCTACCGAAAATGAATCAGACAGAATTGATCCTCTCTCCCCTTTCTGTCATTATATCACAGTCTACTGCATTCGTGTCTGTCTTCCCTGAGGGACGATCATGGGTCATCTATCTGGGTAGCCCAGCCTCAATAGTGGGGTCATTATTAAGGTGACCAGACATCCCGCTTTTGGTGGGACAGTCCTGATTTTTAACAATTTGTCCCGCGTCCTGTGGCATTTTAAAAAAGTCCCAATTTTTGGAAAGAATGCATGACAAGCTAGGGAACGGCGGGAGATAGACCAAATTTTTAATCAAGAACCCCCTCCCCCCGGTCAATGGTGTCCCGCTTTACCAATGTTAAAATCTGGTCACCTTAGTCATTATCGGCAATCAATACATGTTTGTAGATGAATGAGTGGCTCTACAATGTGTGTACACATGCCGGGGGCTTCAAATCTTTTAGAAGTAGGTGCAATGCAAGTAGTGTGTGAAGCCCAGGTTTCTCCCGTTGCTGTACTACTTAGTGGAGTTGTCACTTCCATGTTAAATACACTGCTGATTTTTCTCCCTAACTCAGTTATTTCGATCCCCCTCCCCACCACCACACCCTTATTTTTTACTTCCTCCAATCTTACCCTTCCTCCCATCTTGGCCTCCTATTGTAACTATCCCGCAGGCTGTTTGCAACTACGCAGACATGCGCAGGCAGGCAGGTCGAAGGAAAAGAAACAGGTTAAGTAGTAAAATAACTGGAGGCCTACGCTCACATGAGGCTGCACTAAAGATAAACCTGATTTGGCAACAGGGAAGGGGACGTCCTGAACACAGGTATTCTCAGGTATCCTTCAATGACCAAGAACCTCAACTTTCCCAGAGGAAAATCTATTAAAGCACCCCTCAAACTGGAAATAATAAAGAAGATTTCAAAGTAAGTGACAATAAGGTGTTATAAAAGGGTCTTTGTTCTTATTACGTATTTTCTCTAGCACCTGCATTGTTCCACCTTCCACTGCTTCTCTCCTTACTCTCCGTCCTTTGGCCTAATTCCACGGCCCACGCACAGGTCAGCACTGATCTTTCGGCATCACTCAGCACAGGGGACCACTCTCCTGCTTGACATTTCTTCTTTTCCTTTCTGTGAAGCCACTTATTGGGGTGCTTCCTAATCCCTGGCCACATTTCCTCCAGCTCCTCAGCTTGACACCTCTGATCTGGGGAACCTCAGGATCTGGCCAGCAGCCACTTCTCACTAGTTGATTTGATCCAGTGCCATGGCCTTATATTCTGCCTACTGGCCTGGAAGTGCCACGTTTTCTGCTCCAGACCTATCCTTACTTTAAAATTCCAGGTTCCACGTGGGTATCATAGACGCATTTCAACCGTAGCCAGAAAAAAAACAAACTCTTAACTTTCTGCCACAAATTGCTCCTCCTCCTGTCTTTCCCACCTTAGTAAATAGACCGATCATCGATTGTTGACTCTGTTTCTTTAGCCAACAACCTTGGAGGTGACTTCGAAGGGATTTACTTCAATATCTGTCTCCCAACTCTTCCCCTGGCAAGTGCTATGCATCCTCCCTTCAGAATACAGCCGAATCCGACCACTGTGCTCCAGCTTTCTGGTTGGCCCATGGGTCTGGCCACATAACCTCTGATCTAGACTCCTTCCGACCTCTAAATGGAGCTCCATCTACCCACTATGCAGCAACCAGAGGAAACTCTAAAAATGTAAGTTATGTCATGTTAGCCACCTATTTCAAAACCTCAAGTGCTTCCCTATACGGCATAGGGAAAAGCCAATACCTATCTCTGACTATAAAGACCCTCACACTCAGCCCTGCCAATCTCCCAGCTCATCCACACACCCACCCCTTGCCCATGCCAGACTTCTTTAGCTTGCTCTTACCCTGGTGGTCTTCTACACTGAAAGCCTTTGCTTTGGTTATTGGCTTTGGCTTTCAGGATAGGATCCTCAGACCCCGGGGCCGCAAGACAAGTACTCAACCAGCTGAGCCATCCCGGCATCCCCGAAAGATATTAATATATGCTAACTATCCCCATTATATAGATGAGGAAAAATGGGGCTCAGAGATACTATGTAACTAGCCCCAGCTCCCTTAAAGCAACTGACAAACCTATACATGCCTTGCAAATGATGGGTTAGATATAGTGAATGGAATAAATGTCTATTCACCTTTGCACCATCATCCCAAATCCCAGCTTCTGTCAAATTCAGGAGAATGAGCAGATCAAGAGCCTCACATTCAAGTTTCTGGCACAAAGCTAACGAGCAGCCATCTGTGATCATGGAGAAGGAGCACACAATGATAAGTGATGTCAATTAATTTTCTTTATAACCAAACCTAGACTGGGATTTTACTTAGGGTCTCACCCACAAATGCCGCCATTTAGGATGGCACTCATGACACTTCGTATCCCGTTAATGAAGAAGCCACACACAGGTGTCGGTAGCATAAGAAAAGCTCACTGGGACTTCAAACCATCTATCGACCTCTAATGAAATGAAGTCAGCTACATAGTCAAAGCAATACTCTCACAACTGAACTCCCTAAATTAAAAAAAAAAAAAATGCTACATACATGCTATGGGCTAAGTAAAAACTATAACTATGATAAATGGGGTCGCATTCCTTGATACATAGTTTAGTGTAGTTTAGATTGATACTAAAACTAAATTTTACTAGACAAGGAGCCCTGTGTCATTGGGCAAATGAATCACCAACAAAAGGGCATTACACTCCAACAGTGGTGGCAAGCCGGCAACCTCCTCTGAACAAATTGCAGATAGGCGCTTTAATGAGGGAGGAAATATGAGCTAACATAACTGTAGTCAAATCAGTTCCTACAGGAGGGGGAGCACATTGACTGATAGGCTAATCTCCACCATATCTGCCGCCAACATATCCTCTGGGGAGAACAAAAGGGTGTCAACCAAGGTGCCACTCACTAGGCCAACGCAGCCCAGGTTTGAGCTTAGGCTGCAATCAGACGTTGTCAAGGGAAGTGTGAGTTTTGTCGCTAATGGCAGCTCCTTAAGTGATTTTTGTTGATGCCTTTCTTTTTGGGCTTCTCTATTTCTCCCTGACTATCAACAGGAGATTCCATCAAACTGTCAGGATGTCTTCAGATATACACATTTTGATAAATACTAAAAATTTCCTGTCATCCTTAAATACTCATTTATGACATCACTTTCCTACCTACGCAGGTAATGGTGTCCAGACACACCCGTATCACTTGACTACATTTACGAGTGACCCTCCAGGCCAAGGGAGACCACTTACCAAAAGCTTACAGTGTTCCCCCTTATCCGTACGGGATACAATCCAAGACCCCCAGGGGATGCCTGAAATTGTGATAGGCCTGAGCCCCACATAGACTATGTTTTTTCCTATACATACATACCTATGGTAAAGTTTAATGTATAAGATTAGGCACAGTAAGAGATTAACAACTAATAATATAATAGAACAATTACAATGATATATTTTAATAAAAGTTGTCTGAATGTTGTTTCTCTCTCTCAAAATATTGTACTGTACTATACCTATAGCATGAATATGCTGGACAAAGGGATGATTCATGTCCTGGGTGGGATGCAGTGGGAGAGTGGGAGATGTTATCATGCTACTTAGAACAGCGAGTCATTTAAACCTTATGAATTGTTTATTTCTGGAATTTTCTATTTCATAGTTTTGGATGGCAGTTGACTGTAGGTAACTTGAAACCGTGGAAAGAAAAACAACAGATAAGGGGGAACTACTGTATTAGAATCAACATTAGTCTCCTTACGTAAAGAAAAAAGCAGTCGTTAAAGATGAGCAAACACAGACAGACACACACCCACACACAGAGTGATGACACGGTTCAGAATAGGACAAGGCCAGCGATGTTAAAGGAAAAAGGAACACATCGCCTGCAGAGAGCTGAGGCATACAAGGCCACCATCACACACGGTGGGTCCTGGCCGCGCCACCTTCTAGCTTCTGAGACAAGTGACTCGATCTCTGTAAATCCCCATGTCCTCACCTATACCATGGGAATAACACCACTGAGTAACTCTACACCCTCTCCCTAGTCCCACAGAGTGGGGGCCTCAGATCACTCGGGGCTGCCTCAAGCGTTATGAAGAAATAAGTGATAGAATAAAGTTGAAATAAATAAACAGTAAGAATGACCTCATTGCACTTTAATGAGGAGCCCGTTAGAGTTTGTGTCCCTCAACTGGAGAGCACTTTACAATTACTGAGACAAATTGATCTTGGCAGAGATGCTGAGTTTTTAGTGCTTCTTCAGAAGCAACACTATTGCACACTGCTCAGAATCAAAGTGGGTCAGAGAGACTCTTGAAAAATGAAATTCCAAAGTTAAATGGGGCAAAAATAAGGCTGGCCCTAGTCTTCCTTATTTTCTAACAACCCAAATCAATTGATAGGGTGATGGAATGCTCTCCAAGCATAACAAACAAGGAACGGGTTTTTCTGTGTGTGTGTTTGTTTTATTTATTTATTTTCAGAAGCAGCTGAAACTTCTGGCCAATTTCCGCCAAAACAAATTCAATACAATTATGCCAATTTCAGAAGACAATTTCCACGGGCAAATCTATGGCATAGGAGTTGCCACCTCTGTCCGGATCCCTACCCTCACCACTCTAAGTACTGCTGACTGGTGATACTGTTTATTTTCTTTTGCCACTAAGTCCCTAAGAATCCTTGTCAATACAGATTTCTGAGTGGATCGTACAAAAGAATAGTTAGAAAGAAGTGTCTATTATTCGCCAGCCTTAGAATAGAGAAATGAGCAAATGCTTATAGTCCAATGGCTTTCCAAAATAAAAATTGGGCTAATAAATAAAGACATCAATATTAAATAGTTTCACTCTTCAAATCAATATGCAGTAGACTCTCAGTTAACCAGCACCCATAGGGACTGACAGATGCCAGATAAATGTAAGCAGACTCTCCATTAACCAGAACTCAAGCAACCGGAAAAAAATTTGTATTCAGCAATACTAGGTATAACAACATTTTGCAAGTATCCCACCGGAGGCATAAACAAAAGTAATGCTATTTGAAGTCACACATTCTATTTTATTATGAGGTATCGTGGAAAAGGCAGCAGGTTACAAAATTTTGGCTTGAACATTTCTGTGCCCAAATGATCTCTCTCATAGTCAAGTGCACAGAACTCTGGGGTCTCAGTCCAGTGCTGACTTTTCTTTAGCATAGTCCTTGTTCTTTTTGAGAAAAGTCCAGTGGTCTGGCCACCCCTGATGTCTACCTCAACAAGGGAGAGACTTCTGCTACTGCTAGAATTCCTCAGGCTCCTCACTGGCCTCACAAGCAGAAGGAGCTCTTCTGCTCAGCTTCTGGGGGCAGGTCCAGGGGGTCCAGTGGCTGTGGGCCCAAATTGGAACTGCAGCCTATTCAGGTGTTTCTCCAACCAGACCACTAAGCTTACCCTCCAGTTCACTAAACTAAAGACATCTTAGTTGCACATTGCAGTTCAACATGCCTTCCCAAGGCGAGTCCCCATTCCCTGAACTGGAAACTGCTCACTCGTTCTCTTTTGTCGGAACCCAAACCACTGGACTACCGAGCCAGGTGGATTCTGCAGAGCATCTGCCAATTTGAAAGAAGCCTCAGTGTCTCCGTTGATCCCTCTCTCACCCTCATCCACATTATGCATCAAGTCATGCAAACACTCTTCAGCTCTGGGTGCATCCCCAGCAGCATACCGGATGTTTCCACTTGGCTATTAAGCCATCAATTTCAGATTGGATATTAAACGTGAACTTACTATCTGCAAAACTGATTTTTCTCCTAACTTCCCTATTTCTCTCCAAGACGCCACAAGTCCTCCAATCTACATAACGCCTCCAATCCTTTATCAGGTCCTGTGGACTCTTCATGCATAATACCCATCACACACTCTTCCTTCTTCTCTTTCTAGTTCTGTTCCTTACTGTTCCTTTCTGCATGTTGCTTCTTTCCACACTATTCATACACTATTTCTCCAGTGCAGAAACCTTGCTAGCCATTGTCCTGGTTAAAAACCTCAGCCATGTCCCACACTCAAATAATAAAACCCAAGGCTTACAGACTGACATGGGAGACACTCCATACTTTGTTCCAAGTCTTTCTTTTCCATGAAAATCCCCTTTATCCACATTCTTGTTTTACTTACACAGTTGGGCCAGCTGACTTGGTCCCCATCCCTGAGCAAGTTTCCATCATTCCTTCCATTCCCACTCCTCTGCTCATCCCTGGTGCCTCCTCCTTCCTCTCACTGAGCCCCTAACCAACCCTTAAGAGTCCAGTTCAAATTCTGCTTTTAAATTCCCAAATCCTCTGGCTATACCACTTACGAGTATGTAGGCTTTGTAATATAACACTTTACACATTTTATCTTTTTCAGGTGTCAAGTCTTAACCAAATTGTGATTAAAACCAAAACAAGTTCTAAGCAAATCAGAACACCATACCTTCTTGATATCTCCCCTGGCATTAACAGAGCAGACCAATGGGAATTGCTTACATTTTCTGATTAACTGATATGTTACAAATTACAAATAGTTTCAGGATGACTTCCCAAGAAGACTGATTTTTAAACAGTAAAGTAGAATGGGTACATTTTAGGTCTTGCATGTAATAAACTTACTCTCATTATTACAATTTACCCAAGAGCCACCTCACCTTGGAAGCTCTTAAGAAACTATAATTTTTGGAGGGAAAGAATATTTCTGATTTTAATATTCTGTTAAAAAAAAGATCCCACTATTTCAAAAGGTATCCTCTCTCATATTCATTCATAGCTAAACTCACAGACTTGTACATATAATAAGATAGTGCCTCAAAATAAGCAATCAACATAAAATTTTATATGTGAAATTTTATAACAACACTACTTTAGGGAATGGATTCTGTACTGAAAAATAAAATCCACCTTGTAGCTCCAAAGAAGCAGAGGATACAAATGAAAATCCCTAGGGGTTTGGATAATCATAGAGTTCCAAGTACTGAGTTCAAATCCTTTGCAATCAGTTGCCATGTTATTAAAATGTCTCCCGAATTCACAGAATTAGGCAAAACCTGATAAAACAATAACATACATTTTCTGCCAAACTCTTTTAGTTCTGTATTTTTGTTTGTTTGGTTTTTGTTTGTTAGTTTTTTAAGATTTATTTTTATTGTTTTTGACAGAGAGAGAAAGATACAAAGAGAAAGAGAAGGGGGAAGGCCCAGAACAGTCTCCATAGTTGTACATCATTGGTTTTTCCACATAGTTTCATTCCACAGGTGGGCAGGGCTGCACAGGGCAGGAACTGGGCCGGGGTCTCATCCCAGTGAGAACCGAACTGGGGGCACTCCCCAGGTCAGCATATGGGTCCACATGGGCCGGGGCCAGGACTCAATCCTGGGTCCCCGGGGCTGCAAAGTGAGCGCTTAACCCACTGAGCCATCCCGGCTTCCCCTCAGTTCTGTTTTTCACAGAACAAAAGAACATCAAATAGAATTGCACTTATTTCTCTAACAGTGGTGACTGATAACCTTTTTTCCTTTTGAAAAGAAACAATGGCCAATACAAGCTCAGAGTACAGCCTCATGGGTCATTGCAGCGAAGGACAGTGACTGGCGCCCAGGGAGCTGTGAAGAGGAATCTGTGAGCCCAGACACTGTCAGTGGCCTGAACCAAAAAAACCACACACAGAGGCATCAGTCATATCTTCAAATGCCTATAGCTGTGGCTGTGATCAACGAATTAGAACATTTTTAAGGTTCCAAAATTCAGTCACTTCACGCTTTGTTTTTTCTCAATCAAGAAATATGTTCAAGCAAGAGACCATGTGGGCTGTTCTACAAAATGCCTGACATTAAAATAAAGAATGCCCTCATCACAAAATCGAGACCATCTATATATCACATCCCTGACGCTGACTCACGCATCATCCAGCGCCATATAGTTCTGGAGCTTGTTCAAGCTCTCAGGCTGCTGCTCTCTGTGCGCTGTCTATAAAATTTCGTTTCTTTTATACTTCCCATCTTTGATAAAAGAATATAGCTGCAAAGGAGTTGACGACAGTGGTCAGTGGCTATTAAAAGAATAAAAAGGATATTTAGGAACCCTTATATACACTGAGCTAAACAGGAAGCCCCGATGACCACACCTCCTTGATGGTGCTGTACAGTCCAGAAAAGTAACAGGTAAAGGAGGGATAAGCCCAAGCCCACGATAATCACTGCATACAAAATACCCAGAGCTACTCTGTGGCGATGTTAACGGTCCGGTTCCTCCTGCCAGATGCTGCAGTCTGGGGCGCCTCCCCATTCTCTGGCCCCCGCGTGAGTATGCAGAGCCCCCCTTATGAAACATATCACTTTGTTCTGCTGATGTCTGTGCAGAGGAACATCTTTGGATGAGCATTGCCCTGTTATTGCTGTCACACTTCAGACAAGCTGTTTCCTGCTGTTTCCCACACGTGCCTGAAAGCTCCCTGAGGGGAGAGATGGAATCCCATTTATCTTCATCTCCCCAGCACTGCCCCTGGCTCACAGAAGCAAGATGGTTGTTGAATATTAATAAATTAGGGAACATGAAGCCCCGTCACTGGGGGAATTCAGGGGGAGCAGCAGGACAGGCCATGAGGCCGAGAGCACAGATCTGCAGCAGGGTCTGTAACGGGAACAGAGAAAGAGTGAGCCAAACCAAGTGCTTTCCAAGAGGAGTAGAGGCCCCGGACGCCTGGAACTGCAGTTAAGCCCTTGGCTTTGACCTGGATCCTCATGCAGGCTTATCAGATCCCATGGTTGTAACATATTGGGAAGCCATTGTGCACACAGAAAAGGAAGAGGCAATCATTTCATGAGAAGGGACCAACACCTACTGTCATACAGACAACAAGGCATTCTTTCTTCCATGTATTTAGAGGTAGAAACATGGACACACACAGGCTCAAAGGTAGCCAAGATCTGGAAGGTTAAAACAGCCCTTGAAGGGGGAACAAGTCTCCCGGACTGTGGGAATCAGGTTGGTGATCTAGCTCTTTAAATGTCTTTCTCCTTTAAGGACAAGACATATCAGTCCCTGCGCTTTCCCACCACCATGGTCGGTCTGTTTTATGAACCAGTGTTATGAGCAGTCTGTGCTGGTCACTGGGTCCAGTGTCTGGAAGGAGGCAGACGCAAGAGTGAGTGAACGGAGCCCTGGATTGAGAGTCAGAAGAGCTGGTTCGAGTTCCACGGCTCCCTTGGCTTCTGCTCCTTCTTCTATGAAACGGAGTTGAAACTGCCCCCCACATAGCTCTCATGGGGTAACTTGACAGTCACAATAAAAGTCAGAGAGTATACAGCTCACCATTACATTTGCTACCTATAACTGCTATATAATACATTACCACAAGCTCAGCAGCTTAAAACAGCAAAAATCTGTTCATCGACCTAATCACAGTTCTAGGGCTCCTCAGCCCAAGATCGACATCTATGGGCCAAAATCACCGGGTCGGCAGCCATGTTTCCTCTGGAGGCACAAGGGAAGAGGCTGTTGCTGCTTCTTCTAGCTTCTCTGTGTGTGGAATCTCCCTCTGCCTGCCTCTCTCTTATAAGGAGACTTGTGGTTGGACTTAGGAACCACCAAGATAATTCAGCACAATCTCATCTCAAAATCCTTAAATTAGTCACATACACAAAGGCTGGATTTTTGTGTGTGTTTTGTTTTGTTTTTTGTTTATTTGTTTGTTTTCCCAAAGAAGATGGCATTTACATAAGCTTTAGGGCCATCTTTCAGCTCACTATTCCTATCAACTACATTGTTAACACACAATCCCTGCCCCTTATTCTTTTCTCAATTCTCATCATCTAAGCTAGAATAGAAATTTTTGAGGATGAGAACATACTCTGCAAGTCCCGTGAGGTTTTATGTACTTATTAATAATTACTTGTTGATATATTTCACTCAACTTACAGTTACCAATATGCATTAAATCCCATGTAAAAATTTGAACAGTGTCAAGTATTTCATTTTGTTAATTCTAAAACAGCCAGACCTTCTGTTCACAGAAGCTTGGAGAACATACTATGTACCAAAAACTGCATCATAAATGCTTCCAATGTTATTGCCAAGTGCCTTACAGTGAATGTCATTTGCGATGCACTGTTAGTAATAATAGTTAGTTGCGAATATCACCAGAATTCAAAGGCACGAGAACTACTAGAAGTAAAATTGCAGCAAACTCCAATTGAATGAGTGTGAACTCCCTCTAGTCTGATTCATCTCAGTGACAAGGAACAGAAAAGCAACAGCTAATGTGGAAGACCTTGATCTAGGCTCAAGATGGGGAATTCGTCCATTCATTTTTTCCAACAAGCATTCCTTGAGAAAGTACTGTGTATCAAACTTCAGGGGCCCAGTCCTGAACAAAATAGGCCAATCCTTACCAATCTGGGGATTTCTAGTTGGGTAAGATGAACGAACAAACAAATACACGTTATACATCGAGTAGAGATAAGCACCACAAGAAATGCCAGGAGGCATGTTTAAAAGGGGTGGGAAGGGTTCTCCTAGGGGGCCGGGGGCAGGCCTCTGTTGCAGGGACATCCCGTACAGACAGTAAAGAAGTAAAGGAGAGACCCGGTGAATGGAGATCAGGAGGAGGAGCACCCCTCTGGCTGCCCTGAACACCTAGCACACCTTGTTGTGCCACCGACTGAAGTGCGCAAAGACTAACAGGGTCATGTCAAATGGACCCAAGAATCCTCTTGAAAGGCTTCCCATTAACAAATTTTGGACAACCTAACCAACGAAAAGGGGAATGATATGTTCGTGGATTATGACATTCCAAATACCTATCTGTTTTCTATTTTATATTTTAAGAAATGGGTGAATCAATAGTAATACTCCTAAACATGGGAGAAGAAGGAGGAAAAAATTCTTTTTTATCTGAAAAATGCCAGCTAACACAGAATTAGAAAACTGTCATTTGACACACAGTAAGATAACATCTGATTCAGTTCAGGTCACCAATGAATGCAAAAACCAGTGGGTGACAGCTGGTTGAGAAGAGGATAGTCACGAGAACTCAAAATATCACCTCCGAGATTACTTAATAAAGCAAAAGAAGTAGGTAGAACCACAGGGAAAAATCGGACAAACACCAAATGGACTTGCCAAGTGATGCTCTGCAGAACGTATCATCACCCATTGTTGCCAAATATGTCTGACCTGAATCTGATGATGAAGAAGCCATGGAATAAATTAAGATTGTGGATGAGAATGACAACCAAACAGTTGTCACATACTCTTGAAAAATGTCAATGTTATCAAAAGACCAAAAAAAGGGCAAAACTATTCTAAATTAAAAGAGACTAAAGAGATAGGAAAACTTAATAGAATATATCATCTTTAATAGGGTCCAGAATTTTTAAAAAGCACTGTAAAGAACTATTTTGAAACAATTAGAGAACTTTGATATGGACTGCACATCAAATAATAGTTTAATCATATTCAACTTGGGAGTATAATAACAATACAATAATATTATGGTCATGAAGGAGAATGTACCTCTTTTCAGGAGATAAACGTTATAGAATTTAGGGGTGATATACATGAATGTCTGAAAACTACTCTTAAGTAGTTCAACACATTTTTTTTTTTTTAATATATACAGAGGCTAAAAGAAAAGAAGGCAGGAAGATAATGCAAATGTGGCAAGCATTAACTGGTGAATCAAGGTGAACATGGGTGTTGACTACTATTCTTTCAATCTTTTCTATAGTTTTGAAATTTTCTTGTAAAGGCTTATTTTTATTGTTTTTTTGACCGAGAGACAGACAGAGACAGAGAGAAGGGGAGGGCCCAGAGCAGTCTCCATAGTTGACATTAGTTTTCCATATAGTTTGACTCCACAGGTGGGCACAGGGCTGCGCAGGGCAGGAACTGGGCCGGGAGCCTCCCGCATAGGTCCCAGCAAGAACTGAACTGGGGGCACATCCCAGTTCAGCACATGAGTCCACATGGGCCAAGCCCGGGATTGGATCCTCGGTCTCCGAGGCTGCAAAGCGAGTGCTTAATCCACTGAGCCATCGAAGCTTCCCCTGAAATTTTCTTTTAAAGGTGAAAGGGCAGGAGGAGCATATTCCAGGAATGGGTGATAATAGGCCCTGACACTAACACGCGTAGAGTGGTCAAGAAAGAGCAGAGAGCAATGTGGCCAGAAGAAAATGAGAGGCAGCAGGAGGCGGGGTCAAGGAGGATGCGAGGGCACCAACTGGAAGTTAACAGCTAATGAGTGAGGTACACTACAAAGGTCACTCTGAGGGACAGATGGAGAACAGATGTTAAGAGGGCAAAGACTGCTCCAAAGCAGGACAGGCTAGGAAGCTACTGCAAAAATCCAGGGATAAATGATGGGCAAAGGAGGTATACAGAGGTGATGAGGAAAGTATTATAGATCATGAAGGCAGAATGAACAGGATTTTCTAACAGATGATACACACACATGCACCCAAACATACACCAAAATCAAAAGAAAAGAATCAGAGATGACTTTCAGACTCAGAACTTATTTAAGATTGAGACAAACTCCTATTTTACATAAAGAGGAGAGAAAAAACAATTCTGATACCATTGTAGGAAAATTGGGGTTATCTCCAAGCTGTTTTACTAACTGGATCTAGTAATGATTCAGCTGAGCATATTATCATGGGAAAAGTTATAGAAAAGCAAAAAAAAAAAATCCATAAAATTCAGTTCATCTCCTTTTTTGCCCAGAACTATTAATTATTACCACTATCCCAGTTTCATAATATCTCATCATTCACTGTCATGTTCAATTAGAATAGGCAACATCCTTGATACAAAAGTCATGTTTCGTAGTTCATTTTAAATGCTGCATTTCCAAGAACAATATGAAGCTAATAATAAAACAGAACACTCGCTCATCTTGTAACTTTTCACAAATGTTACCTAATTAATTCCTACAACACCTCCAAGAGACATTATTATCCCCATGTTACTGCTGGAGGAACTTCAGGAGTTGTTGGTTTTTTTGCATTTATATCACCTCTGTTACTGAGACACCTCTGTGCTTCGCATTATCATTAAAATCTTATGTTTCAACGAATATCACAACTTAATTCTCTCATCAATGGGGTGGGTGTTACTAGCTGTAGCCACATTTTAATTGTAGGAAACATGTTTTTTTGATGATGATGATGATGATGATGATGATGATGTGAAATGTCTTTTTCCCTAGTTACAAAGTAATGTAGTAACAAAAATATAAGGCAGTACCTTACCCCCAACACACACCAAAATAATTTTTTTCATTAATGCCAAGATGATCTAGTAAATAGGCGATAACTGTTGAGGTTCCATTAAATAATTTCAATATATCTAAAACCAGAATTCCAAAAAGCTAGTTAAGTAAAATAATCACAAGATTTGGTCCAGAAAGCCAATGTAATCAAGAACATTCTTGAATGGTTAGAGCCAAAGGAGTGTTTGATGGTGGGTGCCACAAAACAGGTGTCCTGGCTCCTTGCCCTCGGTGTGAGGTTCCTTCAGGCCTGGAAAGGTCTGTGTTCTAATAGGCCCCAAACAGCCTGGGACCATCACAGCAATGATGACACACTGCCATCCCCAGAGCGGCAGTGGCCCCCGGTGGAGGGGACCAGCACAGACATATCAGAGCCACTGGGGCCCATGGCCTGGTTTCCAAAATGAAACCAGTTTAACCCTCATTGCATCATTCTAGGCTCTAAAATAAGTTAAAAAAAAAAAAGGAATATAGGGCACCCCAATTCAAAACATGCTCCCTAACTCTCAACAGAGGACTAAAAGTTTACAAAATCACCTCCCCTGTACATAGAATATTCTGTTCTGAGTGCAGATTTCAGTGAGTGCAAACTGAAGTGTGCTGAAGGAATACGCAGACAGCGCAGCCTTATGCCCTAGACTCTAGGGCAGGGGTCTCCAAACTTTTCAGCCCGCGGGCCGCATTAACTATCAAACAGCAGTTTGGGGGCTGACTACACACTCGAGGTCCAAATAAAAAAGAATCAAAACAATGATGTTGTTTTTAATTATTTATTTAATATTATTTTATTCAGATAAAAAGGTCTCCACGGGCCGGATGAGAGGGCCTCGCGGGCCGGATGCGGCCCACGGGCCATAGTTTGGAGAGCCCTGCTAGAGTAAGAGTGCAGGCTCTCCCTTCAGATGCTTGAGTGTGAACCAGATCAGGGTGCTTTCCAGACATTGGTAAGTGGATACAGTTTGTTGCCCAAACTTGGAGGGTTTCAAAAGTGAAAGGGGGCGCTTTTCCTAATCACACCGGGACAACAGACATAAATAGAACCACACCTGGGCAAACCGAGGGGTATGGTTACTAGAGAAAAGTTTGTTTCTCTGGGACTCTGTTATCATGTCTGTGAAATGACAGTAGCATTCTTTGTTTCATAGTGAGAACTGCATGCGTTCATACTCGTGTATACGAAGCACTAACAACAGCACTGGGTACATAGCAAGCTCTCAATAAACGTTGGAAACTAAGTCACTGCATGTGCAAATATCGAAGGTAGTCGTTTGGCTTCCCACCCATGTCAGTAGACCAAATGGAAAAGTCAACATAAAAGGGTGAAGGCAAAACAAAAAGATGAGAAGCATCATGAAAAAACAAACCAAAGCCCCAGAACAGCTCTGGGGGCCTGGTATGTGGGCACTGCACATGCCTGAGTGAAGCTCTAAAGGGACTAAAGCGATCCAGGGACAAGACGGACCTGGAGGCTCTGAGGGCCAGCTGACCTCACATGTCCCGGGCTCAGGAACTTTGTAACAGGTAACTTAGAGTGTCCGTTCAAAACATGTGTTCCAGAAAGACCGAAGGAAACTACCTAAGCATCTTTCTGCAGTACATGAATTATCCTCGCCTTTCCCCATTACTGCCAACCCCACAAGTCTGTAGACACCCCACCTCCACTCACCTCCCAGTACCAGAGACATATCACCTCATTCTCTTTCCTTTGGATGCGTACCGGCAACCGAAGCCCCCAGTGCTAACTGGTCTGTCCACACCTCCGCTGCCCCTGCAGTGATGGAGATTGCCAACCTGCCCCGGCTCTGCCCAGCCCCGCACCCACAGGACCAGAGAAGTGCTCACAATCAAGCTCATGTCTGCTCAGCAGAGGCGCTCCTCAGTGTCTGCACGAAGCAGATTCAGTCCTACAGCACAATTCAGAAATAAAACGCAGGGATGCACACGGCCATTCATTAAACCATCACATTCACAAAAGCACAGGAACTGGTATCCATAGAGTACAAAACAAGTTTACCATCTGGGACCAGCTTCTTCAGATTTTTTTTTTCAATGTTCTCCATCAACTGAAAGGGGGGAGGGGAGGTAAAAGAGAATAAGAAAAGACAAATGGTCCTGGCTCATCCTATAAAGTAAATAAAACAAAGAAGATCTGGCTGGCCGGTCAGGTGACTTTCCCACACTTACAGGTTTCCTGTGAAAAGGAGACACAAAATCACAACATACTGCTATGTCTTCGGGTAAATGCTTATTGTGTCATCCCCTCACCATGGCAACAAGTGAAATGAGGGGAATTCGGGCAGCCATGGATACTCATAGCCTTTCTAGCAGCAACAGAATGAATGGACAAGCTCCTGTACACTGTCAACTGTATCTGATGCCCTACTCTGTAGTCTCTACCTGTCCTGCCCACCACCCTTAGGACCACCACAGGTCCCATTCTTGCTCAGACTTTATCATGCACCACACCCTCTATTACTCTCACTCTTATATCGTCAGTGAGGTTGGGATTTGCAGATGAAGACAATGAAGGTTCATGAATTTCATGACTGGGCCAAGGTGAGAAAGCCTTTATGTGGTGGGGACCGTGACTAAGACTTAGGCACTGTGACTCCCAAACTCAATCCCTGCAGGGCCTGTCAGGAGAGGTGTGCAGTGCATGAGAGAACAGGAGCTCTGTAGGAACAGGGTGGCAATGACCCAGCTCTAGACTAGAATAGAATCACACCATGAGGGAACACAGAAGGACTGAGGGCTTCAGTTTTTTCAAAAGTCACCCCCGAAAGCCCACAATTCAGGACTCTCTTCTTGGTTCAAAGCACAGTCAATGACAATGAATTCATTTTAATGAATTGTCTTTTGCATCCCTGAGTTTATTTCTACTATATACCAAGTACTAGGATAGGTGCCAGGGAGATGGCAGTAACCAAGATCGACAGGCCTCTACGGCACGGAGCTTACGTTCTCAGCACCTGTCCTTAACTGACTTATCCTCTTCAGGATGTTCTCTGTCCCTCACCTCAGCCAAGCATAATTTCTAATATATCTGAGGCTTACCTTTCTTTAATAAAGACTTTCTACACTGTCCTTGAACCTTACTTTATTTATCTGGGATCCCTGCTCAGTTTTTACATTGGACAGCAATGGTTTAATATTTATGGGAGCATCAGAATGCACGCCCTACCTCTCAAGGTGTTTGCCACTATCCTCAAAGCAGACATACCACATATGTGGGTGCCACATTTTGAGCCCAGGTAAAAATCATGAGAACAAGCCTGAGTTCCCTGGAGTCACAGTCATTCACGACATCCATACGGTCATGGAGCCTCTATTATGTGGGCCAGGCACTATTTTAGGTGTGTGGTTACAAGTTTGGAAAAAAAATAGACAAAAATCATTTTCCTCATGGAGTTTATAGTGTGGTGGCAATATTCTTCTTTGCAACTGGTACTATATCCTACCAGCATTGTGACATGTGTGCTTTCAGTCACAGCTGAAACAGGGCGAGAAATGCAATACCTGCTCCATGGTCAAGTCTGACATAGCTGACGATGTGTCTACCCATCTCCAAACTCCAGGAACCAAAATGAAAGGCAAATAAATGGGTGGCAGAAATAAAACAGAAGGAGTGTGGGAAGTTCAGTAGATGCTCGAATGGTTGACATTCACTGAGAAGTAGAGACATGAAATGGAAACACAAAAGAACATCACTGTATTATGACAGAAATGTCAATTGAGTCACACTGACTAGTCCCCGTAGGGATTTAATGGGTCCCTATTGAGGGCAAGACATGCGAGGTGCCAAGAAAGATAGTGAGAATGTAAAATGAGGTACTGTTTTTTGGAATCCTGCTATCTAATCACAGCTCAGATTACAAACTGGCTTAGATTATATCCACATTATTCATAAAGCACTGATGTCATCATTGTATGAACAGCCACTAAACGGTAGTCAATTTATGCACTAGGGATGGTGAAAATTCTGAATGGCTATGGTTGTCATAGGGGAAGGGGAAGGAACACAAAAATTCCACTTACATGGTTTAAGATATTGTCTGTGACACTGGGACTGATAAAATGATATTAGGGCCACCATTTTTTTCTTTTTTAGCTTGTGGACCAATTGTGTATTTTGCCTTTCTCTCTACATCCCTGCTAGAAGGTCACAAAAGTGTCACAATATAAGGATGGCAGGCCCTTTGGGAATAATATGGTCTAATAGTCCCCTCGATATGGAAAGGGCCTCCATATCTTTCCAGCAAAATGGGAACTTGGCTTTCTAGAAAAACTTCCAGGGGCACAAAACCGATGGCTTGAAGAAGCAGCCCATTCCACATCCAGAAAGCTTTCTCAGAAAACTCTTCCCCTCATACTGAGCCAAAATTTGCCTTGCTGTAGTCTCCATACCACACTGCAAGATTTCATTCTCGAGACATACCAAACTAATCTTAAATTTTATTTAGCCACTGGGCTGCCCTAAAAGCTGCCGATTTCTCATTTCTGGGCAACCTTCAGGAAGCCCGGGTTGGAGAAGCACAGGAGATGGGGAGCTAACGCTTGGCTCCACACAGCCTGCCTCCTGGGCTTTACTCTGAAAGGAACACAGTCTTTCACAGCCGTATTTAGAAATGCTGTGTGTCAGCAACTCCAAAGGGCAAAGACACAGTTAATGCTTACAAAAAAGAAACAAAGAAGAAATCTGACCCATCACAATCAATGGGAGAAGAAAAATCCTGTGCAGGGAAGAAATAAATGCTCTTTTGTGGTACCATCATGAACATATTTGGAATCTCTATAATTCACATTAGACCATCATTTGAGGGCACACTATCAGACAAACCCAATGCCAAGCTGCCAACCAGCTATCCCTATGTACATCTCAATCTGTTCAAGACCCAACTCATCGTTCCTCTATTTCTCTCCATCTCCAACTCTGCTTCCTTAGGTTCCATTCCATTAATGCTAGCAATCTCAGTGGTGATCATTCACTCAAAATTACCTACTATGGGAACTTTTCTTTCATCAACTTCTGTGACAAAGACTGCTGTTTGCTAAACTCATTTCCTCTATTTCCTGCACACAAGTAAGCCATATTTTCCAGCCTTCCTTGTCCTTAAGTGTAGTCAGAATACTAAATTCTAGGCCAGGGCTGTCCAACCTTTTGGCTTCCCCGAGCCACACTGGAAGAAGAATTGTCTTGGGCCACACATAAAATACACTAACACTAATAATAGCTATAAAAAAATTAAAATTGCAAAAAAATCTCCTAATGTGTTAAGAAAGTTTACAAATCTGTGTTGGGTCACATTCAAGCTGGCCTGGGCTACACGTGGCCATGGGTGGGACAAGCTTGGTCTGGGCAGTGATGTGTGCACCATCTGCCCTGCTAATGCCCTTTCCACCAGCGGGATGTTGATGCCCAGGGCAACCTTGAAGGCAATCTGTGGAAGACTCCCTGGATCCCTCAATGACTGTGTGAAACGTATCTTCTCCCACATTCTTGGTCTGTGAAAATTACAACTGTATTATTGTATATTTATTTGGTGGTTGATTTGTGAACAGCACTGTTTCTTCTCAATCTGATTCATTTATTCATTCTTTAATAAACATCTCAAATACTTACTGCATTCCAGGCATTGAGAGAAGCACTGGGAAATTAAACATGCTTAAAGGAGGTCAGAAGGTCTACCTAAACCAGATAATTAAAACTCGGTGTACATGATCTCATGGCAATATGTATGTCTTCAGTTAGTCACAGGGGAACCATCGAAGACTTCATTTGGAATCCTAGGCTAGTTAAGCTACTTACTCTCTAAGCATGTGAGCATCTTCACCTATACACAGAAGCAATATTCTTTCCATCCTCATAGTAGTGCCAAGTAGATTCAACTGAATGAGATAATGTAGAGGTAAGCAGTTGGTCAACTATAAAGTATTGTGCAAATGTTAATTTAATTCATTGCAATTCTCCTAATCCAGAACCTGTTACTTATGAAATATTGTACCAGCATCCTTATTGGAGTTTCTGCCTAAAATCCTTTTTTTCCCCTAGTACTGGTAAAAGTAAATTTTATTATTGTGAGATCTGATTGTTTATTTCCTTATTCAAAAAAAATCTTCCACTTTGGAATGTTCACAAAATGAAAGTCAAACTTTTTAGCTCAGTATTCAAGGCCCTACATGGCATGGTCCCAAATTAGTTTTTAAGTCCATATCAATTTCTATATAACTCCATGCTCTTTTTCTAATCCGTCCATCCTACGCTCCAGCTACAGACATCATTTCAACAACTTGCCACACTTTCTCAACTCCTTGCGTTTGATGTGTTCTTTGTCTGGTTTTGGCTTTCACCACAATCTCTCTCCATTGGAACTCCAAGATTTTTCAATGTTCATCTCAAACATAACCAGCTCCAAAAAATCTTTCTTTAAAAATATTCTTTAGAACTTCATCCTGCTCTGTACTATGACAATGTTTACTCTCTTCCCCTCCATTAGTGACAGCACCTTCATTTTGAATAGCCCATTGTTTTTAGGAAGGAAATAGAAAAGGAAATGTGCACATTTAATGAAGACAGGTTACACTGGAGAAAAAGATTCAGAAGACAGTCCAATTACTTTGGTTGGATCATGCAAACCAGACAAATTACAAGAGTAATGGAATTCCATGGATTGTCAGAAAATGACTCCCATGCTTCAGAATCTATTATATTCAGAGGAAGCTCTATAAAAGATATTACATGGAACTCACATGTTGAAAGTCACTTTTACAATAGTAAATATAATCCTATCAGCAAAAGAGTAGAACCAAAGTTCAAAGCCATTAATTTATTTCCCCAGTCAATTCTTCACAGATTTAAGGTCAGTCTTAAGTTAGCAAAGTGAAAGGAACAAATTTGTTAGATTGTCCCAATGACATTATCTAAGCATAAGATTTTAAGTGAGTTTTTTGAAGGATCTGGCAAATTTTTTATTCATTTCCATTTATGAAATAAAAAGTATTCATTAACAAATCATTTAAGTCACTCTTTCCATCAACTGAGAATTTCATTAAAAAAAAACGGCAGGAGGGAAGGCTGGGTAGTGTGTGTGTGTGTGTATCTTCTAATTAGAAATGGGACAACTTACTATATCCATAGGTACCGAATTCATGAAAATTCCATTAGAATATATGTATTATACATACTATACCAGCAGTATTTTCTATCATGTATTCTTATAACAAACTGGACTAAAATGCAAATAAGAGTTCCTGGAGGTAATTTTCTAAAGCAAGCTTGTCCAACCTGTGGCCCATGGGCCACATGCAGCTCCGGAAGGCTTTGAATGTGATTCCACACAAATCCATAAACTTTCTTAACATATTATGACATTGTTTTGTGAATTCTTTTTTCTTAGCTCATCAACTATCATTAGTATATGTTTTAGGTGTGGCCCAGGGAAGCCAAAAGATTGGACACCCTGCTGTGTGAAGACTAAATCTATGTAGCAGCCTAAGAGGGAGGGGAGGGGAGGGGGACATATAACTGGGCATTCTGACTTAAAAATACTAATCTGTTTAGACAATTAAATACTTTGTCCTATAAATAATAGTATATAAGATACACTGTGGTAAATAGATATTGTGATACTCTAACATGAATTAGAAAATGTTTTCTAGAAACTGCAATAAATTGTATCATTATGAGATGGATGAAAAGTTGTGCGATTTAGCACAGATCATTTCCTAAGAGAGCAATATGAGAAACTATAATATCCACACAGGAGTCAAACCAACAACTAATCACCAGACGCTAAGTGAAATATTATTAATAAGATATGCTAAATGGGGGCAGCTAGGGTGGCTCAGCGGGTTAAGCGCTCGCTTTGCAGCCCCAGGGAACAAGGATGGAATCCCAGCCCCGGCCCATGAGACCCATGTGCTGATCTAGGGTGTGCCTCCCATGCAGGAGGCCCCAGGCCCAGTTCCCACCCTGCGTGGCCCCCACCCGCCTGTGTGGAACAAAACCATGTTGAAAGCTAATCATGTTGCAACTGTGGAGACTGCTCTGGGCTCTCCCCTTGCTCTCTGTTTTTCTCTGTCAAAAACAATAAAATGAATCTTAAAAAAAAAAAGATATGCTAAATGGAATGAGCACAGTACATTGACTCAGTGCCCCTGTAAGTCATCAAGTAAACAACTCAACCAGTTTCCTCAGTCTGACCACGAAGAAAACGAAAGGAAACCTGTGTGTTGCGTATTTCAGAGTGGGGAGTGGGAACTGGGGGAGGTGGGGAAGCAATAGCAGGCACTGGAGCGCGCTTACCTCCAGAAGTGAAAAGCGAAGAGAGGACTACAGGGACTGCCTGGGCTGGATGGGGTTGGACTCAGGCTCCTGGGAGTGAGACTGAAAGTTAAAATAATGTCATTCCAAGTGGGAGAAAGGATGGCAGTAAAAATCGCAGAGCTTATTTGAGGGACAGTATTCCCTTTAGGCCAGAATCACTGTGGCATGCCTATCAGGACCACTGGGTAATCATCTCATCACTGGTCTTTCTCAGCTCTAATACAGAACAAGAACAATGCTTCCTGCTGAACTTGACATTCTCGACACTCCTGCGAACATTTTTATGTGTGCCTTTCCTTGTCACAAAGCAACTTGGCAGATATCTACGACGTGATTTGTGCAAAGAAAATCCAGTGCTATTTTATTTCTGATTAAGAATCAATGACAAATCTGGAGCAGAACTAAAGGGAAGTACAAAATTCAGGTTAAATACTGTTGTTTTTAAAAAACAAAGCAACAAACATTTCCATATAGGAAGATATGTTTTTAGGTACTTTGCAGTGAAAAACACCCAACAAGATTATCTCTAACCCTCAGGGGCAGGGATAAAAGGTATTCTTATATTCATAATAAATAACTCCATATTTCTTATAGAGAGTTATAAGCTACTCTACTTTCCAGAGAGGTGTTTTCAAATCCATCTCTCAATGAACCACTATAGGCCCTGCCCCCCACCAACTCATCCTGCCAACCAAGTGTATTTACCAGCCAACTCTCAAATATTCATCATAGGGTGATGAGCTTACAGTCCCTTGATCCCGTTTTTCTTTTGGAGTCATGCCTCTTCTCTTTTAGAGAAGAAAGAAAACTTAAATTCATCAGAGATCTTATAAGAATTTTGCCAATGGATCTGTCAAAGAATGAGTCTAACATAAGTCATCCCCAATTCTTTTTACATGGCAAATTGAGATGGGAACTAGCTGGGCACTCTAGGACCCATTCTTAGGCTGCAGTGAGCACTAGATACTCCTGCTATAATGCAATGAGTTTCTTCAAGAACGTTCTGCTGCCTCTCCCCTGGACCCTGATTCCATATCACACCAGCTTGTCCTCCTACCTTAGAGAACGGGGGCTTGGAACAGAGCTGCATGCTGGTTCATTCAAGCTGGTGGTTATACCCTTCATAGCACAGACAAGTAGCAACAGTGGCTACCGTCAGATTTGGGGTTACCAAATTCTGTGTGTGTGTATATATATATATATATATATATATATATATATATATATATATATATATACACACACACACACACACATTTATTGGGGTGACATTGGTTTGAGAACAATTACATAGTTTCTAGGTGTATAGTTCTGGATTACATTGTCTATGCATTGCATTAATGCCATCTCTACACCCTGTTATATGGATAGTTGAGACTTGGCTGTAGTTGTCTTACACTGAAATATAAAATTATTGTTCAAAATGCTCCAGATTGTTAAATAAAATACATTAAACTTTTATGTCTTCTAAAACTCTTCTCTGGTTTGGTGTCAGTTCTTTGAAAACTAAGAAATTGGTTTCCTTATACAGTCAGAACACATTCAAAAGCTGCTGCGCTTAAACATACTGTACTCTAACTTAGCAGCTCACTGGAAAGCTCACAGGAATGTCTACTGATATAGCCATCAATTTATCTGCGGACAGTCTTATCTGTCCCTTCCAGGCCTAAAATAAGCATGCACAGGCACTGACACCTCTCCATGTCTCCAAGCTGAGACACGCATGATGTGTGCTACACGGCACACATCAATCTAATTCCATACTTAAATTGAAAACAGGAAGAAAAATAACCTACTTTCTCAGAAACCAGAAAGCCACACACAGGCTATCTACAAGTCATAATATTTATTTAGAGATTATGACATTAGTTGCTGACCACTGCAGAGAGTGTTATAATGGAAAGTCTTATCATTGATTTTATTAATGATCCACAAATATCTGAAATATTCACATAGTTGGTATCTCACATCCAAGATTTCAATTTCAGAAGTACAAATCAAAAAATGCCTCATGTTACTGATAAGTGACATGGAAAATTCTGAACTGCACCTACAGAGTATAAAATATGCTAGTACCTATGGAATAAACTCTCCTGAAAGAAAAATGGTAATGTCTCATGAGATATCTGAAAACTGTTCTACAAATCTGGTCTGTGATAAGTTCCCCCAATATTTAAAATTAAATACATTAAAGCTGCTTTTAATAAAATCAATAAGACTTTTTTTCCATTGTAACATATCTCCGCAGTGGTGAAAAACTGCATTTACTCAAAGACTGCAGAATTAACTTCTTCCACGAATGAATGTAAAAGCAGCTGTGTCTACCTATGAGTAATTTTACATTTCAAGGTAAACAAAATGTTCAAAGTAAATTTCATGCTAACACTACAATGACATTTAAGAGTGATACTCTGTTCTACTGTCTCAAGCTCCAGTGCAGGAGTAATCTATTTTAAATGCACATTAATATTTAACCAGGGTAGAGGCTAGACCGAAGAGGGGGTGTGGCCTTAGACCAAAACAAAATCCAGGGAGCCTGGTGTTTAGCTGACCTCTATGTCCTGCCTTATCCTTGGCAAAATCATAAAACCTATGGCATATCTCAGTCTCGCAAATTAAATCTCAGTCTCGCAAATTATAACTAGAACATGTGATACAACTGCATTTTTTATTTTTAAAAGTTCCTTTGAAGTATCTCTTCTTACTGTGGACAAGTTACTAGAAATGAAAGAAAGAAAATGCATAATGTGAAATGATATTTACTAAATCTAAAGAAAATAAGGAAGCAGCACAACCAGAAACAGAGGTGAAAGTGAGGCTGGGAGGTTAGTACACCTGGGTCTTGAAGATAGAACTATGGGCATCTTAGCTGTAGAGAAGGGAGAGGAATCAATGCAAGCCATTAAAATACTCCCTATCGGTGGTGAGAGCTGAATGTCAGGGTAGAGAAGGTGAGGTCAAAAGATTAGGGTGATAGGTAAATACTGTTTGTATTTATCCTTATACAAAATGCCACATCTAGCAACAAGATTGTAAGAGCCCTCTTTAACTTTTTATAAGTGAGTACTCATATAAAATCAGTGTACAATTTTAGAGCAAGAAGTAATTAGAAAAGTATTCCAGTTACTACAGAAATGTTCTGTTTTTATTAATTTACTAATTAAGGAAATAATTTCTCTTGTATGACACATCTATAGAATTCAAGAAAAATCATTAATACTAGGGACTGGGCACAATTCTCTTCCTGCAGTCTCTTTCTGGAAGTGGTCCAGTATGAGACGACTGAGTTTGCACAGATTTCAACTAAAATATAATTTTGTATCTGCATTGGAAGTGAGGAAAAGGGATATTTGGGTCTTTCTATCCGATTTATATTTTACTGGTTATTATTTTAAGTGTGCCAGCACAGACAACTCACAGCTTCTGCGTCTCTAACAGAGTTAAAATAAAAATCTGCTGACACTTCCTGCATCATAGCTGTTTTAACTTCTACGCCAAAGATTATATGTGGACATTTTCACCAGTGACATGAAATCAGAAGGCAGTCAGATGAGTTAATGGCTTAAAAAGAAAAAAAAAAAAAAACAAAACAGCTAAGCAAACACAGAGCTCAACTAGGTAAACACACTGTATGCAGTGGCTGGAGACTCTGCAGAGAGGATTCAAAATGCACTACAGTTCATTAATATTCTGTTGTACAAATAAAACATGGATCACATCTAATGAATGTCACAAATAACCCTTCTCTTGCACTCTAATCCATTGTCATGTATTCTAGTATTCAATGCAGACAGGCCGTTCTTTAGAAAAAGATAGCGTGGGGATAAACAAACAGTAAGAGAGAAAGAGAAAAAGACAGACACACCATGGCCTGCTGATACATTCTTTCCAAATGAGCTGTTAAGCTGTTTCCAGCACTGAGGTTTAGTAACTTTAAATATGCAGCAATGCTTTTCCTCTGACTGCAATGCAAAACGCAGGGTCTGGGATTCCACATCAGCTGAAACCAAATGCCATGCATTTAAGACATGTTCTTCTACCTCACACTGCAGTGTTCTGAGGCTGTCAGTTACAAACAAATGCTAAATAGCTATTGGTCGCAGGGAAGCGAGTGCCATGCAGAAAGCATTAAAATATTAAAGACGACAATACTTACTCCAAGGTCAGCCCCGGAATCTGTAGCCTTTCCCGCTGGGCTTTCATGGTTGTTATATGTTACCAGACTGTATTGTAACCATGATACACATCCCCTGCCTGCGTCCCGGTGATGACAGAGAGCCAAAACGAACCTCTATAAAGGACTGGACTAACAATCTCTCGAGGGGGAGGAGATCCTGCAAGTTTGGGTCCTTCCACCTCTAGCTGTAATCAAGAGATGTCAGCTGCTTTGCTCAGGTTAACAGCAGTCACTGCACTGATTTTGTTAAGGGAATCAGGCTTCCAGCTCTGCATATCAAGTAATTGGTTTCTGATTTTTTTCTTTTTTTTTTAAAGAAAGTCGCTCCACTCACAGACCCAGTTTCACCTCAGTGAAATGAAAAGTCCTTTCATCATGCAGACTGAAAAAAAAAATAATAATAATAATAATAAAGCAACAGTATCACTTGTAATAAAGTTTATCTCCTCAAACCTCAACTATTCCCCACCTCCCAGTGATGTTCTCAAATAGATTTCAGCTACCCCGAGGAATTGCCACTTACTCTTGGTGGAATTAAAATCATTGATGTTCCACAAGAAAGACATGGGGAATGGTGCCCAGTGAAAACAATTAAGATTTTTTTTCCATATATGGCAATTATCAGAAAGAGGAATACACTAACTACATTAATTTGGGGGAAGCTGAACTCTGAGGCCAAGACTTGGGTAAACAGGCAAAACCCTCCAACGGGAAAATGCCAAATGGAACTGCAAGAGCTATATAGGGGCTTGTATTTTTATTTTTGAAAGCTGATTTTTAAGAGCATTGCAGTGCTACATACTTTACACACAAAAAAAATCAAATATGAAAAAGGAAAGGGAGAACATATATTTTGAAAGCCTGAAAGTTTCATCCTGTATTTATTCAAAGAACACAATATTTCACAGTATTCATAACTTGGGACTGAGTGTACTTCTATTGACACATGTGGAAGAACATATCTGACTCACTTCCTCTAATGCACTGAAAAAATGTTTTAAAATTTAGCAACCAGTGGTTCACTGAGAAGAAATACTAGAACAAATCAGAATTTTATTTTTGCAAGAATTCTAATTTTGAAACACCTCAAGTCCACACACACACACACAGCCAAGCTGTGGTGAAACAATGGTGTCTGTGTAGTCCCATTAAAAAGGCCAAAAAGTCAAACTCCATCTTTCCACTGATGAAGACACAAGGTGACAGTGCTAGGATTAGGTTCTGGTGTGTTGACTCTTATCCGAGAGGCCTTTGCATGCAGGGATACCATGTGAGGTTGTCCAGGTTGTGCCCTGCACAAGGGTGCTAAGCAAAGAGGAAAGGCAGGGCTGGAATCCAAGCCTACATCATGGTTCTAGGCTGCTCTGACCCCATTTTTTTTCCCCATTTTCACAAAAATCACCCTCAGCTCTGCATCCATCTAGGGGGTCACCTGTTTTTAATTCTACATGGCACATGTGGGCTACAGGCAATTCATATATTCCTAGAAGTCGTCTTTAAACCCTAACATGCCAACCTTCTCTGGGGGTATTTGTTAATGTTACCTGGGAATCAACTTCTGTTATGAGCTCACAGAACTAACCAGCCCTCTTCTCTTTTAGAGACAACAAATCCACACGGGGGGTAGAGTCACTGCTTAGTGATTATAGAGACAGAAGAAAATGTAAACAAATAATTATAATTAATAAAAAAGCCTAACATTAAGAAATAATAAAGATAAAATGGAACACAAGGAGTGATCAACTTTGTCCCCCGTCCTGTTCTTCCCCTCCCAATAAGCTTCTTTTTGACACAAAATACCAAGAATCTCACCATCCTTTCCACCTAAACCGCCTGATCCAAGATATACCATGTCTTGGCCAGATTGCCACAACTTCCTTCTAACCAGTCTCTCTACTTCCCCGGGGCACCCTCTACACTCAGTTGGCCAAACTCTAGGATGATCTTTTCTAGAATGTATCTGTTCAAAACCCTCAAAGAGGGGAAGCCGGGATGGCTCAGTGGGTTAAGTGCTCACTTTGCAGCGCCGGGGACCGAAGATCGAATCCAGGTCCCGGCCCATGCGGAACCATATGCTGAATTGGGGAGTGCCCCCAGTTCAGTTCTCTCTCTGTCTCTTTCTCTATATAACTCTCTGTGTCAATAAATAAATAAATAAATAAAACTAAAAAAAAAGCCCTCAAAGAGCTTTCCTCTTACTCTGAGTAAAACTCAAAAACTTAAGCAAACTCGCTCAAAAAATGGACAATCAAGCATCAGTGGGAATGAAAACAATAATGTATAAAACATATCAAATATTTAAAGACATGGGTTCAAGAAGATAAGGAAGAAGGGAGGGAGGGACCATAGGAAGCAAGCAAGGGCTACCTTTGGAAGACATTAGGGAACTACTCTATTAATTTTGAAAACTGGTAAAGGGGGGGGGGGGGAAATCAAGCATTTATCCTGATGTCCCAATGAACTGCACCTCATAGATGGGAAAATGATTCTCTTCACAGAAGTATTCCAACTGGTAAATAAAAAAGAAAAGTCAGAATTAGAATATCACCGTTTTTTGAAACCCTATAAATCAATGGATCTGGGCTATAGACATCAATGACTGCAGACAACACAGAGAGAGACAACCGGTCATTATACGCTTCCTGATGCAACACATATGGAGTAGTCTTACCAAGTAAGCCAGATCCTTTGGATAACAACCAAGCCTATAGAGCAAAATAGCAGTTTACAGGAAATATAGAGACAAAGAAACATGTAAAACAATATCACAGAGATGTGATCAGCAAAAGCTAGACTGTGAAACATTGCTTCTCTAACAACGACTTGGTTTCTTAAACAAAAATTTTCAAAGTGAGCATATAAAAGAGTGAGAAAGCCTAAAGATAAACAAACAAACAAAAACTTAAGAGACATATCATCTAATTGCAACATATGAACTTCGGGAGGTCCTGATATCAAACAAATTATAACACAAATACATGATCAAATATTTAAAAAATGAGAGATAGATATGTACATACAAAACCACATGCATGTACATACATACATACATGCCAGCCTTGAAAAAAATATTTATATATTAAAAAATATATATATATACATCTGTATGTACACACATGCAGGGGATATCTGATACGATTAAGCAATTATTTTTTAATATAGGGATCAGGATCATTTTTAATTCCCTATCTTTTAGAGATACATACAAAAATATTCAAAGTTAAAACAGTAAGTCCAGGCTTTGCTTTAGTTTAAAGTTTAAACTAATCTGGGGAGGGACAGTAAGATATAATGCATATGAAAGAAAACTGTCCCATATGGTACTATAATATTAATTAAACCTGGGTGCTGGTGGGTATGGGGTTCATTATCTCATTCTCTCTGGCGTATGTCTGAAATATGGTCTAGGGGAAGCCGGATGGCTCAGTGGGTTTAGCGCTCACTTTGCAGCGCCGTGGACCGAGGATCGAATCCTGTCCCCGGCCTGTGCGGACCCATGTGCTGAACTGTGGAGCTCCCCCAGTTCAGTTCTCTCTCTGTCTGTGTATCTCTCTCTCTCTCTGTCAAAACAATAAAAAAAAAAAAATTGAAATATGGTCTAATAGAATTGTGAAGAGGAGTTCTTACTCTGCCTACAAAGCTCCACATGACACACAGACACCCACACCTCCCTGGCCTCCTCCCCTGCAACTCTCACCCTCAGTCCTTACCTTTCTTCACATACACCAAGCACACGGCTACTTCAGGGCCTTTGCATTTCATGCTCACTTTGTTCTTTTCCCTAGAAACATCCAAATATCCTATTTCAAACTGCAAGCCTTCCCCACACACACTGTTTCCTTCTCTTCATCCTGATGTGTTTCTTCTCCTCAGCACTTATCATCACTTGAATTGATTTGTTTATTGTCTCTCTGCTCCTCTAACATTTACCCAGAAGGTCAGTATGTTGCATGTATCTCCAAGTGCCAAGAACAGCCCACATACCGGTAGGTATTCAATCATTATCTACTGAAAAATGAATGAATGACCCTCTCTATATTGCTGAAACCACCACCTTAAGAGACACACACTCCCCTTCCTTATCACTATAGCTCTCTGCAGTCTTCGGTAACTAAACAGTGTCCCAAAAATGACCTCTCTTCAGAGAGTGCTGTCCAAGAACGTGAAAAATCGGGATGTGTTCAGTTACCATATGAAGACCCAGAAAGCCAACATACACCCACCCACACACGCACTTCCACTGCCCCCTGTGCACACACGCTGCCGAGGAGCACCACTGGAGTGGTCCGAGAGTAGTACGCTATGTTCCAATGGGAGGTGCACTGCTGCAAAGTATGCTGGAACAACTAAGACATGTGCACAGTAAAACTGAAGTTAATCAAACAGCCTCCTAATCTTACAGGAAGGGAACACCCTGGTTCCATTAATGGAGGCAATAGGAGTTCTCAACAAACCCAGTGGCACACCTGAAGGCTAGGTCCTTCTAGGTATTCTCTAGAGGAGCAGTTCTCAACCTGCGTTGACAAAGTCTGGACACATGTTTGGCTGTCACAACTGGGAGGAGGGGGTTCCTGCTACTGGCATCTGGTGGGTAGTTACCAGGGATGTTGCCAAATATCCTACAATGAACAAGACAGCTCCCCACAACAAGAGAGCTCTAGAAACCTTGCTTTAAAGACAGGGTCAATTTCTGTAAGACCCTCAGTATCATTAACCAGTTTTAAACACTTTTGTTCTGATATCATTGCCCTGAGCTTAAAAAAATTAAAGATTGGGCACATAATGCGATGCATGGGTGATGTGATGTGGAGTTGTACATCGGGAAACTATCTAATTGTTACCAACCAATGTCACCCCATTAAATTTAACAATAAAATATAATAATATTTTTTTAAAAAATTAAAGATTAATCTTACTGTTTCATTTCACATTCCATATTTCCTCTCTCAGCCATGCTACTAACCTTAGAGTACCCATATGCTTCTGTCCTGTTTGCAGAGGGAATGGTGTTTAATAGCCAGAGCCCCAGAAATGTCTCAAAGTCACAGAAACCTAATTACCACGGTATCCATACCACACCCGAGCAACCTAGGTGTGAATTTCTGCAAAGCCAGAAGACCCCAAGTACATACACAGCTGAGCAAGACCACAGTGGAAGGGGTGAGCTCCCAGGGATGTGGATCTGAGGCACATGGGCAGATGGGATTTAAATATAAGGGTTTTGACTTCTCAGATGAACTTCAAAGAAGAGATCTCTTCAAACCAACATTTTCTCATTTTTCCCCCTCTCTAGATTAAAGACTTCTGCAAGGAATATATGAAACCCTAAGGAAAGAGTGATAGTGAGCACTTGAATGTTCAATTATTTAGATCTTTTTAAAAGGTATGCATGGTTGAGCAGGAGGGGGAGAAGGAGACGCAGAAGAAGAAAAAATATATATGTATATACTACACAGTGGTAGGCAGAATAATGACTCCTCTGAAGATGTCATAATCCCCAGAATCTATGAATAGATTACTTTACATGGCAAAAGGAATTAGGCTGATGTGATGAAATGAAGTCTTAAGAAGATAGTTCTGGATTATCTGTGTGGGTCCAATGTAATCACAAGGGTCCTCATAAGGGAAAAGAGGAAGGTGAGAGCATCAGAGTCAGAGATGGGGGGAAGCTGGGATGGCTCAGTGGGTTAAGCGCTCACTTTGCAGCCTCAGGGAATGAGGATCGAGTCCCGGCCCCGGCCTGTGCGAAACCAACCATGTGCTGAGCTGGGGAGTTCCTCCAGTTCAGTTCTCTCTCTGTCTCTGTATCTCTCTCTCTCTCTCTCTCTCTCTCTCTCTCTCTCTCTCTCTCTCTCTCTCT
>PVKE010002493.1:13106-82401 GCA_004027555.1 Craseonycteris thonglongyai | reverse complement strand
CATGATTGCGAGGCAAGTACTCAACCGCTGAGATATTCTGACATCCCTATTTTTAGATTTTTTACAAAGACAGCAGTTGTAACCATACAAAATGCAAGTGGTAGATATTGAAGAAGGGTAAAAAAAAAAAAAATGAATGGAGCACATTTATCCTCTCTTAGCTTGTTAACATGATTTCTTTTTCTCAAATCCCCTTCTAAACACTTATGAATGACCCAGTTTGTCCTAGATCCTGTATTACCACAGTTAAGCTACAACCTTGTGATTTGCCTTCAACTGTAGAGAAAGACAAAGGAGAACATGAAATGGAATTTTGGGTACCATGACTTCAAGATTACAATGGCCAGGGTTTCTGGGAAAGAGTACCATCTACTGTGACATCATATGTAAGAGGACAAGAAGGAAAAAGCTAGAAAATTTTCCTGAGAAAAATTCACAAATAAATAGAGAGTTTGTGAAGTGCTACTTAAGGTTTTAAAGAGAAAACTTTTAATTATACAAAATTTGGAATGATAATCAAAAGCAGAGTAAGACTGTGATATTGACCAAGCACAGGAAGGGAGGCAGAAAGAAGAGGATATCAAGCTGAGATCAAGTATTTGATGTATTCCTGAGGGTCAGCCCAAGGTTGAACTGAACCCCACCACCTGAGGGCAGCCCCAAAGGCCAGACATCCAGGGCAGGCAGGGCATGACGTAAGTTTACTCAGCACGGTCACACAGAAATAGGGCACTGAACATCGAACTGAAAATCTGAATTTTAATCTAGATTTTTTATTTATCTAAAAAGCAATTCTAGAGAAACTACTTTACATTACTAGGTTGAGGTGTTAGCTGCTAGAAGTATTACATAAAAAGATTAAGACTAAAGTATATTACAGTTTCAAATTCAACATCCATACCATGAGGGGAAGTGACAGTGAGGATCCTGATATGAGTATATTCACAGAACTGCTGAGTTGAATTGCAAATTTTGTACATACTTTTCACATTTAAATGATCCCATCAAAGATGCTATATATTGATTGGATTTAGTCAGTGGTATTTTAAAATTCTCCTTTTCTACCACCCCTGAGGTAGCAAAGAGCCCATTTTTTAACTGTATAGCATTTAGAATTGAGCATTTTTTCTAGTTTTTGTTTTTCTTTTTTTGTGATACATATCCTTAAGTGGTTTAAAACAATCATTAGTTCTGATTTATGTCTTGTATATAAAAAGAGTATAAACTATTCTCTCACTGTAGTAGTTTCCAAGATATCATTTAATAAATGACAAAGTATTGAGTTAACAAAAGAACCTGAGGTCATTAATAAGGAAAACTGCTTTTCTGGAAACCCAAACATCTGAACAGCTAAGCTCTGAATAGAAATAAGCAATTGGAAATTTTATGATAAGACAAGTATGTTCTTATGACACCATTGAAGGTACACATGTTGAACTTAATTGTTCCCCTGGGAGGGGGAACCACCCGCCTGCAGAAAGAATCTATCAATCTGGGGTGTAGACTGGGAAGGCGAGAAGACAGAAAGAATGTTCTTGACTGTTTAGGGCTGGGAGCTGGGAGCAGATCCCATAAACCATTACAGAAATATCTTGTTTCTAAATAAAAATCCTGATACTCTACAATGTATGTTCTGGGAATTACTTTAACAGGGTCTTCTTTTCAGGGTACACTGACAGGATATTTCCCCCCAGGAAATAATAGCTGGGGAGCATATGTGATGGCTTCACATAGGTGATTTTATATAATTATGAAAGAACTAACCAAAATCCTAGGAGCACAAAAACAAAACTATAAAAATAAACTTAGGGAAGATATCTTTTCCTCCATTTATTTTCCTGCCAGCCTTCACCAATCATATTCAAATGTTATGAAGTAGACTTAAGAATTATTTGCAGAGAAAAAATAAGCTGTTATATATAATCTATAAAGTCATGTATTATAGAGCAGATAATTATAAGAATATTGATTTCAAAAATATTTTGGGTCATCAAGATGGCGGCATGAGCGGAGCTCTCGAAACCTCTCTTGGAAAGAACAAATTGAACAACTAAAATCCAACCAGAGAATCTCTAAGCAACACAGCCTCAGCTGAGAGTCCCACTCATGGCAAGAAAATACCTAAAGGCCAGAGAAAGGGAGGTGAGCAAGAGAGAAGGGAAGGGAGCAGTTGTAGATGGGGTGGAGGGGACTGCGGAGTGCAACCTGGGGACTGACCCGGTGACTGACCCAGATACCCACAGAGAAGACCGAGGTGAGAGCCTGGGAGCGCTGGCAAAGTACAAAACAACTCTGGGCACTTTGGAGGCCGAGAAGTGACAAAGGCAGAGGTGTGGGCAGTTGGAGCATAGAGCAGATGGCAGAAAAGGGCACAGCTGGCCAAAGCATGATACTCAGACATGAGCTAGGGAGAGCGGCCAGAGTATGGCACTTATGGCAGCTGGACAGCAATGTGGGCAGGTAGAGCATGAGACCAGCAGAACATAAGGCAGTGGCTGGAGCAGAAAGCAAGTGGCCCAAGTGTATCTGGGTGACTGCAGTGACAGCAGTAGGAGTGTACTGGTGGCTTAAGCATGAAGTGGCCCTCAATGAAGTAGGGCCCCAGATTGAGCACTGTGCAGCTTTGGATACAGAACCTGTCTGCTTCCATTTCCACTCTTCCAAGGCTTGCCCCTCCTAGCTCTGCCCAGTGCCTGCATTCACTCAGCTATAACCGTAAAGCCACCGTTACCCTGTGATGCAAATAGACCTGCACCTATCCCAATACACCCTGCCCCCATCCTTCTCACTGAAGCTGGCAGAGAAATACAGAAAAACAGTGAAGCACAGGCATGGCAGCATCTGACTTCAATTGGACCCCAGAAGCAAAGAATACCACCATCCACCATGTTCTCCCAAAGAGGAGGCATACAGAGACCAAGGTGACTGATTTAAAGAGAAGTCCGCCTCCTAGGAAGTCTCCCACTGTCAGAAAACTTGCACCAAAGGAAAAGCCCTTATGCCTAAGAAACATCCCAGCAGCAATGAGCACCCTAGTGAACAAAGGTGCTTGGAAAGAAAATAAAAAATTTCCAGAAAAAAACTTGAAGATATGGAAATATATGATCTAAATGATGCTGCAATTCTGAAAACACTCAAAGAGATCATAAAACATTGGCGGAGTACACGGGGGGAATTAAGTAATCTCAGAAAGGAAATCTATGAACAAAAGTAATACTTTAACAAAAAATTAAAACCATAAAAAAGAACCAAATAGAAATTCTGGAGATAGCACAACAAAAGAAATAAAAAATAAAATATTTAGCATAGGAAGCAAAGCCAACTAGACTGAGGAAAGAATTAGTGAAGTCAAAGACAGAAATACAGAAATGTCACAGAAGGAGGAAGTAAAGAAAGGCCTGAGAGTTAAAAGAAATGAATGATCTCTATAAGAACTATCTGACTCCATTAGAAAGGGTAACATAATAATAATAGATATTCTGGAGGGAGCAGAGAATGGGATGGGCACAGAAAATTTGTTCAAACAATAGTAAACGAGAACAACCTGAATCTATGGTAAGAATTGGAAACTCAAATTAAAGAAGGACACAGGACCTCTAGCTACTTGAATCCTAGCAGACACTCTCCAAGGCACGTCAGATTGAAAATGTCAAAGGTCAAAGACAGAAACAATCCTCAGGGCATCCAGAAAAAGAAACACCATAACTTATAAAAAGAAAGCCCATCAGACTGTCATCAAATTTCTCAACAGAAATTCTAAAAGCCAGGAGGGAACAAAATCAAGTATTCAAAATATTGAAGGAGCTAAATTACCAGCCAAAAATCAAAAACCCATCAAAGTTATCCCTTAAATATGAAGGAGAAACAATAACTTTTCAGACATACAGAAGCTGAGAGAATTCTCCAGCACCAGGCTGGCATTTCAAAAAATACTTAAGGAGGTTATTGAACTTGAAACAAAAAGTAAAAGAAGTAGGGATAAACTGGGACAATAAAAACATAAAAGGGGAGGAAGTAAAGGTTTAAACTTCCAAAGACAATGGAGGTAAGAGCAATCCTTAAGAAAAGGAACCACTTTATATAACGGGTGTCCCAAAATTCACGCAAGAAGTTATTTTGATAGAAAACACAGATTTATAATTAGAAATTGTAAATTTTTTATTGATTATAAATTACACAGTATAGGGTTATGTATGGATTAGTATATTGGGTAAATGGCCTCCATGGCTTTGCTGGCACATACACACTCTTGTTGAAATTTTTCATGACTGTTTTGCATAAATGTGTTTGAGTTTCATTGATACAGTGCTCAATTTCCTCCTTCAAGGCGCGGGTGGTCGTGGGCTTGTTGGCATAAACCTTAGACTTCAAAAAAAGCCCAAGAAAAAAGTACAATGGCATTAAATCGCATGATCTGGGAGGACAATTCTGATCACCAAGCCATCAAGATGAAAATGAGCCTCATCGCTGAAGATGATTTTGTTTGAAAAATCAGCATCCACTTGTTGTTCCATAGTACATTCAATGAACTCTATTCGCTGTGCATGGTCATTAGGCTTCAGTTCTTGAGTCAACTGAACTTTGTAAGCATGAAGATGCAAATCTTTCATGAAAATACCCTGTAGAAAGCTTCTCAAAATGTCCAATTCTTGACCACGGTGCCGAATTGATGTCCCTGGACTCTCAGCAACATCTCACGAACTGCTTCGATGTTTTGTGTCGAATGACTTATTGAAGGACGGCCAGAGTGTTTAAGGTCACTAATTGATCCAGTCTCCCTAAAATTTTTAAATAAATCTCTTCACAGTTGATGAAGTTAAATCACTATTTTGACCATATTTTGTACGAAAATTGCGAACTGTAGATGCCAAACCTTCATTATTTTTAAAATATTGCTCAACAATGAAAACGCATTGTTCTTTTGTGTAGCTCTCCATTCTTAATAACCCTGAACGGTTAGCTGTCATATTGTCTGTTATTTTTGTTGGCAACACTTTACCGCACAAATGACTCAAAATTCAAATCTTGCGTGAATTTTGGGACACCCGTTATATGAAACTTTCTTTTAATACACTTTGTGAAAACCACTCATAAAGAACCAAGAACTGAGACACATTAAAAAAAAGAGAGAGGAAAATATCATAGATACCATCAAACTAAAATAACCAACATAAAAAGAAGAAAAGAAGCAATCAATAGAAAAAGCTAAGAGAAAACAAAAGATAAAATGGCTATAGGAAATCCTCATATATTTATCATTAACCTAAATGTAAATGGACTGAACTCACCAGTAAAAAGACACAGAGTAGCAAACTAGAATTAAAAAACAAAACAAAACAAAAAACCAACCTTATGCTGCCTCTAAGAGATACACCTCAGCCACAAGGACAAATACAGACTCAAAGTGAAAGGGTGGAAAAGAATATTCTAAGCAAATGGCATCCAAAGAAAAAGCAGGTGTAGCTATTATAATTTCTGATGGAACAGCCTTCAGAATCAAAAAGGTAAAAAGAGACAAAGATGGACATTTTATAATGATAAAGGAGACAATACAACAAGAATACATGACACTTATTAATATATATGCTCCCAAACAGAAAACACAAAAATTTGAAAAGCAACTACTAACAGATCTAGAAGGAGAAGCTGACAAAAACACAACTATAGTACGGGACTTAAACACCCCTTGAAAGCCATAGACAGATCCTCCAAACAGAAAATAAATAAGGACTTATCAGCTTTAAATCATCATAGCAATTGGATATGATTGAAATTTATAGAAAATTTCATCCTATAACACATGGCTACACATTCTTTTGTAGTACAGATGGAACATTTTCAAGAATTGACCAAATGCTGGGACACAAAGCTAGCCTGAGCAAATTTAAAAACACTGAAATCATACCAAATGTATTTTCTGACCACAAAGCTTTGAAATTAGAGATCAACTGCAAAAAGAAAGCAGGAAAACCACATTTACATGGAAAATAACATTATATTTTTAAAAATTACTGGATCAAAAAAGAAATAAAGGAAAGATTAAAAAATACATACCGGTAGACATGAATGACAATGAAAATACAACATATCAAAATTACTGGGATTCAGCGAAAGCACTAATAAGACAAATATTTATATAACCATAGGCCTACCGTAAGAAATAAGGAAAATCCCAAGAAAACACCTAATATCTCATGTTAAAGAACTAGAACAACAACAACAAAACCAAAGTCAGAAGAAGAAAGGAAATAATAAAAATGAGAGCAGAACTAAATAAAATAGAAAAAAATTAATGCAACAAAGAGCTGATTCTTTGAAAAAAATTAATAAAATTGACAAACCTCTAGCTAGGTTCACCATGGGAAAAAGAGAAAAGACGCAAATAATCCAAATTAGAAATGAAAGAGGAGAAATTCCAGTTGATACCACGGAAATACAAAGGATCACATGAGAATGCTATGAAGGGCTATATTCCACCAAATTTTGCAAGCTAGGAGAAATGGACAACTTTCTAGAAATATATAGACTACCTAGCCTGAATGAAGAATGAAATAATCTAAACAGACCAATCAACTGTAAGGAAATTGAAACAATCATCTAAAACCTCCACAAAAGCAAGAGTTCAGGACCAGATGGTCTCACTAATGAGTTTTACTAGGTATTCAAAAAGGCACTACTACCTATCCTCCTCAAACTTTTCCAAAAAACTGAAGAGGCAATACCTCCCAACTCATTCTACAAGGCCAATTTATGCTAATATCAAAACCTGGTAGGGACAACATCAAAAAAGTAAACTATAGACCAGGGGCCTCCAAACTATAGCCAGCGGGCCGGACTCATCTGGCCCATGGAGACCTTTTTATCTGAATAAAAAAATATTAAATAAATAATTAAAAACAACATCTATGTTTTGATTCTTTTTTATTTGGACCTCGAGTGTGTAGTCGGCCCCCAAACTGCCGTTTGATAGTTAATGCGGCCCGCATTAACTATGAAACAGAATGAAACAGAATCAAAAAGCCAGATCTAAACCCACAAATACATGGACAGATAATTTTTGACAAAGAAGCAAAAAATATACAATGTAGAAAAGGCAGCCTCTTCAGTAAATGGTGCTGGGTAAACTGGGAAACCACATGCAAAGGAATGAATCTGGACTGTGAACTGTCACCATATACCAAAATTAACTCAAAATGGATCAAGACCTCAACATAAGACCTGAAGCAATAAACATAGAAGAAAACATTGGTACGAAATTTGTAGACCTTGAGTTTAGAGAGGACTTTATTAACTTGACCTCAAAAGCAAGGGAAGTAAAAGCAAAATTAAATTAATGAGACTATATCAAATTAAAACGCTACACAGCAAAGGAAACCATCAACAAAGAGGCAACCAACCATACAGGAGAAAATATTTGCAAACAATGCCTCTGAAAAGAGGCTAATATCTAACATATATAAAGAACTCATACAACTCAACAATAAAAAACAAACAACTCAATTGAGAAATGGGCAGAAGACCTGAACAGATACCTCTCCTATGAAGACATACAAACTCCCAACAGATATATGAAAAACTGTTCAACATCACTAGCTATTAGAGCGATGCAAATCAAAACCACAACGAAGCACCACCTCACACCTGTTAGAATGTCAACAACCAACAAGACAAGGAATAACAAGTGCTGGAGAGACTGTGGAGAAAAAGAAACCTTTATACATGGCTGGTGGGAATGTAAATTGGTACAACCAGTATGGAGCTCCTCAAAAAATTAAGAATAAAATTACTACATGACCCAGTAATCCCTCTTCTGGGAATCTACTCCCCAAACTTGAAAACCTTAGTCTGGAAAGATATATACACCCCAATATTCATCACAGCACTATTCACAGTGGCCAAGTCACGAAAAAAACCAAGGTATCCTTTGATAGATGACTGGATAAAGAAGTTGTGGTACATTTACACAATGGAATATTATTCAGCTATAAGAAAAGATGAAATACTGCCATTTGTGACAGTGTAGAGGGACCTTAAGATCATAATATTAAGCAGAACAAGTCAGACTGCAAAAAATTAAGAACCATATGACTTCACTGACAGGTGGAATATAAAAACTGAAACATAATCAAGTTACATAAAACTTGGCACATAACCAAGAAACATAAAACAAACTCGTGGACATAGTCAATAGTTTAGTGATTACCTGAGGCTAAGCTGAAGGGGGGAGGGGGAGGGGGAGAAGGGAGGGGGCATCAAATACATGGTGATGGAAAGAGAACTGACTTTAGATGGTGAGCACATAATATAATACATAGACAACATAAAGTATTATAGAATTGTACACCTGGAACCTATGTAATTTTTACCAACCAATGTCACCTCAATAAAGTTAACAATAAAAAATATTTTGATTACCTGAGAAATTATAATTGCAACTGTATATTTGTTATCAAGTCAACTGGTTGACTTAGTTTATCAAGTATAAAAATCATGTTTACTTGATAACAAGTTTTCTCTAAATAATGTATTCTGTCCCACAATTATAAGTGAAAGTGTTAATAATAAAAAGATAATAAACTTAAGGAGATATCTAAGAAATATTTTTCAAAAGCTCACAAAAGTGATTATCAGTCTGTTCTTGTTTTTGTCCGTTCATTTTAGTTCTTTAAATCCAAATTCAGAAAATGCTTATGTCTCAAACAACTTTTTGTTCATATTCTCCTATTTAAGATGAAATTAGTCTTTCTACCTGCATGTCAGCTTTTAAAAGAAATAGCTTCAGGAGATAGAAGATTTAAATTTTCAGATAAGAAAAATAATGGTTAAGTATTTAATTTGACAATTTATTTCCAGAAGTCTAATCCTATCAGATTTTAGTTATAATATTTTTCAAGGAAAGGAAATTTACTGAACAAATAAAAGACAATCCAAATGTTTTATAATTTTAGGAACAATGTCAAAGAAATAATGCAAGTGAAGGTATTTGACATAATTATTTTTCAAACTCATAATGCTTTCACAAAACAATCACACCACATCTTTCTATTGCTTTGTAGTAATGCATCTTTCCAAACTGCCACAAAATAAGGCATCTAGAGAAGACAGTGTGTCATCGATATTTCTGTGAGTCATGATAACTAACATGATTTTCCAAGTCATAGAAGTGAAAACAGCACTGAAAGGAAGTTAGCATCTTACTATATTCTTACTTACTAGGAAACAAAACTCTCATGAGTTTATACTATACACAGTCACAATTATCATTAAAATGTGAATACTTCAAAGAACATGATGGTGAGTACTTCACATCTCATTATGCATTATTCTGTAGAAAATCTAATTGATAATGCTCTGGAGTGTTACATATCAGAGCATCCTGAGTTGAAGTAACAAGGCCAAGCCACTGGGCTTTATATCTCCACTCGCTCTGCCACCAGGTGCAGACAGAGGTAGGGTGTGTCCTCAGGGGGAGGCTCACTGCAGCTGAGGAGGTACTGAAGCTAATGACAGGTAGAGATTGCTAGCCAGTTTTCCTCTGCCATTAAGCACAGAATGCTTCCAGAAATTGGGATCCAGGCAATGGATACACCCTTTTCTCACAAGGCTGGTGACACTGAGTGTAGGAAGTGGTCCGATTCTGGATATGCTCATATATTGAAGGTAGGGCTGACATACTTCCCTGATAGATTTGATGTGTGCAGTGAGAAAAGTTAATTGTCAGGAAGATTCATAGACTAAGTATTTTCTAACAAAAGTAAATGCATGGGAGGTGAACCATTTTTTTTTTTCCTGAAATAAGAGGAGTAGATTTGGAGAGGGGAGAAATAAAAAGTTTTGTTAGGGGCAAATTAAGTTTGAGCTCTGTGTTAAACATCTCATATAGATGTCAAATGTACACTTAGATATATGAGGTTAGTGGGGGAGATGGGGGTGGGAATGTAAATTTGGATATCTTTACAGTCATAGGATTGGACAGGAGTGAGAGTTGATATAAGACAAGAAGTCAAGCTTGGAGCCAATACTTATGATTAATCTAACATTTAGACATTGGAATGATGAGGAGGATCCAGAAAGAAGATTTTAAAAAAGAATTCTTGTGAAATGACAGAGAACAAAAGGAACAACTGAAGATGTTTCAGGTTTGGAAGGCAGATCAAGATGCTTATAAATGATTGAATCCGAATGTTTTCATTTATGATAGATTAAACTCTTCCTTGATTGAAAAGGAATACAGCTGACTTTTGAAAAGTGCAATGTGGTTGAAGAGTGACACTGTCTGTATAAAAACAAATGACTAAGCAATATCTATTGCCTTTCACAAAGTTGTGTTTAACTATAAAGATTCTTTTGGAAGTGAATTATAAGTTACCTTTGACAAAGAGGATAAAGAGTTTAATATGCTTCACTGTAGAGATTGCCCAAAAAAACATTCCAAATTCAGTCTAAATGTATTCTCTTAGGTACACAAAAGCTGTGTTTTTTTGCATAACTTTCTGCTTGGTCAGTAGCTAATTTTATACAGGTGTCTTGCTTATGAAGGGATTCTTTTTGTTGGATTGGCATGACTAAAAATACTAGTAAAATCTTGTGATTTTTTTTTGTGTGTTAACTCCATCAATAAAACTGAATATCAAAATATACTTGTAGTTATATTTAAATGACTTCAAAATAATAAGTTATTTTAAAGTTCCTTAATATAAAAATGAACATGAAAAAAAAATGAACATGAAACCCATTTGAGATATATTAAGAAAAGTTAAGCTCATGCAGCATTGGGTACATGTTATAATGCAGTTTTATCATAACAAACAATTCGTACTGTCAGTTAATATTGCCTTAAATATCCTGGAAGTACAGTAGCAGTCTACATTTGGACCACATATTTTTAAATGTAAACTAATGTGTGATAAAAATTAATGAAAAGCTATCTTGTTTATTTAAGAAATAAATCCTCACCTGTACAATGCTTATTGGCCACTACCTTGTTTTCCTTTAATGAATATCATCAAGGATATAATTTTTAAAAATATTTTTCCTAAAATATATCTGATATACAATATTATATTAATTTAAGGTATCACCATAGTTACCCAACATTTATATACCTACAGAAGTGATCACGATGATAAAAATATAATTAACATTAATATTTCTTATTTCTTCAGTGCTGATATATAAATTTAATACTCTTGTAATTTTTTTGAAATGTCCATATAAAGTTAATTTCTAATCTTTACTCCTTTAGAAACATAATACTTATTGAAAAGAAGTCTTAGTTATAAGGAACTGTGTTATATGTTAAGTACTGTATGACCACATGTGCCCTGGAAAAAATTTTCAAATTAAAATATTTATTTAAGTAAACCAAAATTGTATTTGGGTACATTCAATCAGACTAATGTTTGTTTCTGGTGAAAATACTTGTTTAAATTTCAATTTGTCAAGTACTGTTTCAATCACAGTAGTGTTTACTTTTAAGACAATGAGAATATGAATTTTTGTAATTTGCAAAGACTTATTGCAAATTAAAATACAGTTTACCCAAGAAATAATTTTGCCATGACTGGAATTTATTCTAAATTATGTAAATGGTGAAACCCTGCCATAACTCAGTAATGTTAAAAAATCTGAACTACGGTATACTAAATGTGAGGTTGTGATAATGCAAGGTTAACAAAAACAGTATATATATTTTTTAAGTTGGTCTTTCAGTTGCTCTGGTAAAAGAAAAAAGAAAAATATCACCTTTTTTTTTTCTTTCTATTTTTAATCAGGCCAAGTAGGAAAAGAACTGATGGTTACAAGAAAAGTATACACACTGTACTGATCTGAGAAAGACTGAAATGATCGGAAACAGTCATTTAACCCTTCCTTCTGCCTCCCCCGTCACTGAGAACAAACCAGCTTTCACCCACAGTCCCAGTGTGTGCACATTTGGGCTGGGTATCGCATTGGCATTACTCAGCAATACCACATCATCTGTAGTTTGATACTGTGGGAGTTTTACTGTAGTTTGAAATATAATCTCTACTCAATAGACTTTATTTGTTGGTACATTCATCATCTCGCGTATTTTGAAGGTTTATGTAGGTGATCTGACTAGTTCATTATAACATCCCCTTCCTCATTGCCTTCCAGCGTGTGTCTCTAATTGACAAGAATGGCCTTCCCAACCAAAGAACAGCCCTTATTTAACAAGAATGCAAATGGAGTAGTAGTACTTCTCTAAAGAAAGCTAAACACATCGCCTATGTTTCTTTTTTAACCATGGTTAGGGTATGCAAAACTGTATGTCTATTGAAGTTGTGCTTTGTTAAAAAGCAAACGTTTACAATTTTTTCTTTAAAAAATAGAGCTGTATCTTAACCCACAATTTATTTCTACATTTACTTTTTCTTCAACCTACATGGAGGCTTATGGTAACTCATCAAGATAAAAATGTAAATAATGCACAGCCTTTGTGCCCAAGCTGCTCACAATCAGGTGACAGTGAAAAACAAACAAAAAATTTAATAAGTGTGATGATAAAGGCTATAAAGCAATACCCACAGGACTCAGTAGTGCCACCAAGGAGCAAGTAGGTTGGAACTACAACACATCTAAATATACTGTTCGAAAAACGTTTCAAAGTTAAAGCCTGTAAAGTAATAAAACAGATTCCGAATTTCATGTTCTTTTTAAAGTTACCACTTGTAATAGAGCAGCAATTTTTTTCTAAGACTGGTAAAAAGGGATCCCTACTATCCTTACTGAAAGGAAATTAAGGCAAGGGGAAGATCTCATGAACAAAAATATTTCACTTACTGTACTTATCTTTGATATACAGGGCTCTAGAATACTTACACCAGGGATTCATAAGACATACAACCTGCAATCTCATAATGAAAAGATGATTACATTTCATATATGCCTCCCTTAGGGAAGAAAAACTATATTTAAAATCAGGTTAGCCAGCAAATAAAATTGTTTAATTTCATCATGGATTTGGATCCCAGGCACAGGTTTAAAGCCATGTTAGCAAGTATTAGTTTTGGTGTGTTTTTCTACCAAATCCCCAAACATTTCCCTGGGGAGATAAAACTAGAGATTATCAGAGTTCTTAAAATGCCTTTATCCATTGTCTTAATGGCCAATTTCAAGATGAAAAAAACAGAGAAACTTTGCAATAAATTGCAATACGGTGTTCTGGTATATTATTCCACAATATGAACTATAAAGCATCACCCTCAGAGTGGTTCCATCTTTTGTTGTTATAATTCTACCAGCTTCTAGCAGTTAAGACAGCAAACAGAGGTGAATAAAAGTCTCCAAAGTCCTGAGACTATAGATAATCCCACTCTATCTAAGAATATCCTTGGAGTTCAAATTGGAATGTATTTGTTCAAGGAAAAAATGTTGAAAAAAGCTTTCAACAAGCATTTCATTTAAATCATTTTGAACACAATGCTCTCGTTTATATTTGTTCCTCTTTCAGATCTACATTTTCTAAAAATATTTATTTTTATTCCATCTTAATTTGTTCCACTTGAAGTATTAAATTGTACCTTCTCAGGTCTGACAATTAAGCTAGAGAGCTTGCCACCATGTGCTTGTGTTGGCAGCACTGTGCTCATACAAAGAACTCAGCAAGGTTTCCTAACCTTGGTATATCAGTGTCTCACAGCTGTGCTCACATCGACATGTGGTGGTGTCTTGCTAAGTGGCATTCATTATTGTTGTTGCGTGTTTTTGTGTGCCATCCCAAAAATATCCGGGCTTGAATTAGAGCAACGAACAAACATTAGATTTCTTGTTAAACTTGGCCAGAGTGCAAGTGAAATCAGAAACATATTAGTCCAAGTTGATGGGAATAATGCCATGAAGAAAGCATCAGTGTACAAATGAATTAAACGTTTTCCTGAGGGGAGAGAAAGCATCACTGATGAAGAGAGGTCAGGGTGCTCAGTAACAAGCAGAACAAATGAAAGCCTTGCAAAAAATCATTGAATAGTGTGTAAAATCACTGGCTGACTGTGAGAAACATAGCAGACCAAGTAAACATCAATAAAGAAACAGCAAAATCTTAACTGAAAATCTTGCGTTGAGAAAGGTGTGAGCAATAATGGTCCCAAGGGGAAGCCGGGATGGCTCAGTGGGTTAAGCGCTCACTTTGCAGCCCCGGGGACCAGGGATCGAATCCCGGCCCCGGCCCGTGCGGAACCATATGCTGAACTGGTAGCTCCCCCAGTTCAGTTCTCTCTCTGTCTCTGTCTCTGTATCTCTCTTTCTGTGTCAAAAAATAAATAAATAAATAAATAGATAAATAAATAAATAATAGAATTTAAAAAAAAAAAAAATGGTCCCAAAAGAGCTCATGGATGAACAAAAGTGAAGGAGAGTTGAAGTTTGTCAAGACCTTATGAAGAGGCAAGACGATGTTTTGTGCCGTGTTATCACTGGTGATGAAATATGGGTGTACCAATACAACCCTGAGACTAAGTGTCAAAGTGCACAATGAAAATCAGCCAATTTTCCATGACCAACAAAGTTCCGTCAGTCCAAATCAAGAGTCAAAATGATGTTGCTAACCATTTTGGTATCAGAGGAATTGTTTAATACGAATTTGTACCAACTGGACTAACAGTCAAGCAAGGTGACTATTCAGAAGTGCTGAAAAGGCTGTGTGAAAAAGTTAGATAAAACTGTGGAGGACACAGTCTCTGAAGATACATGCTTATTTATTGAAAATTACTGATGCATTAATCCAGAGCAATAAATTAAAATAGATTTTTTTGGAAAAAATTGATGACTGATGTCTCTATTAGACAGAACTGGGGACATTTTGAATTTCAGTATTTTATGCCATAGTCTTACTATTTGAGCTGGTCCAGAATAAGCTTTTGAATCCTTTCAAGATGTTAATTATTTGATTACAGGTCCTTGTTTCAAAAATATTTGTGTGTTACTACTGCCTTTAATTAAGTTTTTTGGGTCAACACTGGAATTTTATTCTTACGTAGTTTGGTCTAGGAAAAAGCATAATCTAATTTCAATGTTTATTTTTTCATTAAATCCAGTTTGTTCCAAAGACAACTCATCTGAGATACTAACAGCACTATATATTTAGATACAATCCCATTTTCCTTCTATTAATATTATCCTAAATTTCTGTTCCTTAAGAGTGGACATTCAGAAATGAGGCACTAGAATATTTCAGTATGTAGATATATAATGGAATTGGCATCTGAAATATTTATACTGTGACAGCAAAATTATAAAATACCAACTAATTTAGAAATCTACTATGAGAAAATACACTGTTTCATTATTTGTAATTATAAAGTTAGAACAGATACAATAAATTGTAAAGATGTTCACAATCAATCATAATCTTAAAATAGATATAACCTGCATAAACTAGAATGCAATAAAAATGACATAAAATCCCATTAGGCAGGAAATCAGAAAAGCATGTCCTTCTGTTATTTAGTTTGGCTATTCTTTTAAATAACTGTTGATGTTTATTATAATATCTTAAAGAGACATGCAGTAAATTCCAAGAAGAGCTAGTGAGGAGTGTGCCGAAGGCCCCTGCATCGGCCTGAGGGCAGTCAGGAGACATAAATCACACCAGTACTTTCAACAATTTAACATGAAGCACAAAGACCTTAACATAAAGAATGGTTAACTACTGAAAAAGAATGAAAGAGAAACTAAGGAACTATAGGAAGCCGATATTACCCCAGAATAAAGAGAACATAGGAAAAGTGTTGGGATTACTAAGCCTATGATGTTTGGAAGATGGTTCCCTCCCGACTGAACACGTCTCCCAGAGATAAGTACATTCACACACCATTCCATTAGGGGACATATGCAAAGATGTTCATTTCAGCATGTGGTGTTGTGCGGAGAAGTTTAGAGCACTTAGGTATCTATTAATGGAGTAAAAATAAGCAAAATGTAGTGAATTCACAGTAAAATAATGCAAAGCAGCTATCAGAAGCATTAAATCTGATGTAGACACAGTAAGGTGGACTAATATTAATATTATACAAATAGTATGTTGTCATTTACTTAATAAAAATTACCCACACACACAATCAGTACTGCAAATTTACAAGGACACATGCCATTAAAAAGATACATATCTAACACAGTAAATGATTTGTTATATAGGGAAGAGATTAGAAATGAGGTTAAAAATAATAAATAAAAGTAATATTATTGACGAATAGAATATTTTACTAATAATAGACCACGGCATAGATCATTCCATCCAAAATGGTAACCATGTTCTAAATCCAAAAACAAAGAGGTCTGGATAGCTGGTATTCTAAAGAGACCTACCAATAACTGAGGCCAGACCCTTCTTCCCTCAGGGCTTATTACATGATCAGAGTTTGCTGAACCAGTGGGCCTACCTCCAACCATCACCCCAGCAAATACTTATCCTTCAATTCACAGCTCCTAAAACATCCAAACAGACCAGAAAGGAGAGTCGTCTACTAAAGGGGGCCTGTGCTAACGCTTCCCTGATATCCCGCAGGTGAAGGGACATTTCCACCCCATAAGACAAGTGGATAATTTAAAGCTCAAGAGCATACTTAATAGAGCTTGGGAGAGCTGAGCTAGCCACACCATACAATCTGCAAGTTTTCTTTTATTAGTTGGAAGATTAGATTCCAGAGACAGAGCTCGACTAGCATCTGGGACCAGGCAAGCCTTTGGTCTCGTCGTTTTCGATCTGCCAGGTTGCATGAAGAAATAACTCCATGCATTTCTGATCTCAACATCTGTATAGATAAAAATCAGGACTGTGCTGCACATTCAGTTACATAAAACCCAGAAATCCACCATGCAAGGTCAAGTGGACCAATTTGCCTAAAGAATCTGCCTGATTTTCTTTGTTGTGATAATTTCATCCAAAAGAGAACACAGATAACATCAAATTGCCTATCAACTTTCTAAAAAGGCACATTCACAATTTAAAACAGACTAGGCCAGGAAGGCTACATTGACATACTCTAGCAATTTATGGGTGGTGGTGGAGAGTGGGGAGTCTTCTGAAAAATAAGGATTATATAAGTCAGAAATCTAGAATCTATCTTTGGTACCCTACTGTCTCTCATCTTCCTGTCTGATCTATCACCATGCACTATACATTTCACGGACCATTTAATGCTTTGAACCCAACTACTTCCTGCCTATCCAATGCCGTTATCCTAAGCTAAGCTATCATCTCCAAACCACACTGTTCTCATTATCTCTGGACTTTCAGTTTTCCTGCTGGGTCTTTTCAATCACATTACTACATTGAAGCTAAAGTGATCATTAAAAAATACAGTTCTAATCACCCTGTCACCCTAATGTTACCCTCTATCCCTCACTTAAAATACATTATGAGTTTTATATTGTGTATTGTTTAAAATCAAGAAGGGAGAAAAACAACTCCCTGTGGCCAGGTCCCTGCGTATTCTGACTCCTACCAAAAGGAGCAGAAGGACTGTCTGCATACGGAGTATACAGGAAACAGCTCTGGAGAGAGTTTTAGTGGTGTCCCAGAAGGGCCAGGGGAGCGTATTTATGAGGATTTGAAATCTGGACTTCAGTGGTATAAGGAGAGTCTTTCAGGCCAGGGAACTGATTAGAGTTGGGCACATTTTGCATCATAATTGCTCAAGATTTGGTGACTAAGTTTGTGAGTAAGTTTTAAGTAAACTGTTCGTTGATAAATGAGTTGGTTTCTAGGAGAGTAATGTATTCTGATCAATGAACTATTTTCCCAGATTAGCAACTGTTTGTTCAGATAGGTAGGTTTGTAAGAATTTCCCACAGGAACCATGGAAGTATTTACTGATTTATAGCCTATTTTATAGGACAAGAATTCCTTGAAGCCAATGGGGAAGTCTTGTTGACTCAGGTGGCTTCACTTCTCAGTCCTTGGTAGTTAAACTACATGGAGAGGGAAGGTCTCAATTCTCCTTCTTCACCTTGAGTTTATGCTAATTTTTCTCTTTCTCCTCCAGCCATAATCTTTGCGTTTAATCAGGGATTTGTGTATACCTGGGTTCCACTTTCAACAGTGTTTTTGCACATTGTCAACCCCTATTTTTCCTGCATAGCTCAGTGACTACTTACTTGGAGGTCTTTCCAAACACCTCTGACTTGGCTAAATCAGGCTATTTTGTGCTTTCATAGTTTCAGTAATTTCTCATTTGTAGCACTTAAAGTTACAATTGTATTTTGTTTTCTTGCTTTTTTGATTAAAGAATAACTCTTCTGCTAGCCCACTAGGCTTTAAGAGGCAGGTTTCATGTCACTTTGGCTCATTCGTAGACTCAATTTCTATTACACTATTTGTCACATACTAATAACCCACATCTTTGGGTGAATGAATGAATGGAAAACATCCCTCTACCTAAACAATACTACTAATATTTTAAAAGCATGTAATTTTTTTTTCGAATTCAGTTTAGTTTTATGTCAAGGACAAAATTATCAAGTGAACATATACAAATATATATACACACACTATGATAATATCTGAGAGAAAGCAATAAAATACATATTTTAAAAAAGAAGCCAAAAAAGCCATTTACTTCTCATTTTGAGCAGAAGGCCATAGGCTACACATAAGCACCATATAACATATTTTCCTGAATGGGAAGTCAAACAATGGAGAAGTCTTAACAGGATAAACTCCCCTGCCATTTGCTACAGTTGGTGAATCCGAATTTGGTGTGAGTGCTTCTATCCGCTGATGCCTAAAACATTCCCTCTTTAGTTAATGTTCTCTCAATCATCTTCTAAATTGTGTTGGTAAGTCAGAACCTCCATGGTTCTGGCCACAATGTTATCACACCTCTGTCAGGAGAGCAGACAAGCAAGCCCCTATGTAGTTCTGATTGCTCTTCACCAAGTGAAGTTTCCAGGTACTGCACGGACAAAGTCATGATGCTTAACTGCTGGCAGTCAGGGAAAATCAGTTATGACCAGCAAAAAGAAGGCCTGCAACTTTACTGCAATTATGGGATTTTAGAAGTAATACATGCCTCATGAATGTATTCTTCTCGTTCTTTTATAGCTACAAAGACACATCCTTGTAGTGAAGCCCAAGCTCATGGGCTATTTGGAACCTGTCCATCCAGCTGTGGCACACCCTCTTTCTGTCTTTGTGGTGCCTCAAGATAAATGATGTTTCTGGACTAAACTCTGAGCGATGGTCTTGCTGACTGATTGAAGTCTTGAACAAAAGGGGTGGCAGCCCATTCCCAAAGGCACTCCATAGGGTTTGGGACCCATCACCTCCTTGACATGGCTCTCCAGTATACCCTTTAGGAATGCAGCTGTTAGATTGTCAGTAGGATCTTACCAAAGCTCAGTGTCTGACCCAGGGGACTTTGTGACTCTCTTGTCTGATAGTCTCGTGATAGAGTAGATCAACTCGTACTCAAAACCTAATAAGATGGAAAGAATCCAGAAGACTTACTAGCCCATTGTAAATGGTTTATTCAAAAATGTTCTGCCTAGCCTCAGTGGCATCTTGCATTACAGGAAAAAGTAGCAGTAATCCCCTAGTCCACCACCTGGAGCAAAGTTGCAGACAATGGGGCCTTCAATTCACTGCGGCTCCCTGAAATGCCTGGGTGGCACTCAGTGATGATACAGCTAAGCCAAAGCTGACTATGGTCACTGGACCAGTGAGCTGTTGAGCCTTAGAATCCACTATGTACTGCTGAAGGCCGGCCGGGCCACTCCGCTTAGCAGGCAGAACTCAAGGCCATTCTCATCTCTCTGGCCAATCTCTTCATGAACCTTGTTATATTTTACTGACTGGATGCCAATGGCCCAAGTATTTCATCTGACACTCTAAGGATTGCAGAGTGGCAGATTAAAGATACCCCGTTTTTTGGACCATGAACCCTGGAAACAGATGTTGGCTGTTTATCAAACCATCTTTGTCGCTTACGTAGATGCTCAGAGTAAGAGCCCATTCTGTGATAAGTCAAACTGAAAGTAAGCTGCTACGCAAGGCTATACCACTCAAATTGTCACCATTATTGCCTGAACCTATCAATGTAGCAGACACGTGACATTTCAGTCTTATATCTGGCTGCAATGTGAAGAACTACATGATAGTTTTTGGTCTCTGACTGAGGAGTCTTGTGTCTTCTACCAGCATCCATGGAACTTTAGTTAGCAGACTAAGTTATTCACATGCAAACAGTGCAAAATCTCAGACCCTTCACAGTTTTGATGCCTATGGATATGCATTTAAAAAATCTGTACTTTTCAGATTTAATAGTTTTCATATGTAATATTTGGCTTATGGAATGTGTGAGTGTGCATATGCATGTGCACATGTCCTGGTGTTTCGGGTAATAAAATCTATTTATAAAATTTCATTGAGTGTGGGAACTTCTGGACTATTCAGAAAAGTAGTTTCCAAGATAAGCTTTGAAGAGACAATGCTAATTGAAGTGCTAGCTTACATATTTTCCCAAGTAAAACTTTTTTCCCTCAATAAATGATTACTTTGGTACTTAAGAATAAAAGTACTTCAAATGCTCAGTATTCAAAGCAGCAGCAAGTAGTAATGGGTTAAAATCTGTGTTATTATCATAAAAATAGCTCCAGTTACTGCTGTTTTTCTTTCTTTCAATGTGTTACTTGTATCTAGAAATTATCAACTTTGTAGTTTTATGATTCGTTACAGTTTTTTCAAAAAAAGTAAGCCTATGGAATATAAATGAATTAGTAAAAGTAAAACTTTGAATTTTGAGTGGGTGGTAAGACTTGAAAACCTATGATTCAAATTACTGTTAATAATGCAATTTTTTAACCTAAAATTGTATTTATTTTTCCATGAGAAAATAGATTTATTGGATCTAACTGCCGTGGCAGCTAATGCACTACATTCCACCAGAACAAATGACAACTGTGAGCTGCTTTCCGTTGCCACAGAAAATAGATGAAAAATCCAAAGTTAGCTCTTTTGGGTTATTTCCTGCATGTATAAGTACCAACTGAGAAATCAGCCTTATCTGTGGGAAGGTGAACGGTCCTTCAGCACTTGGTGAAGCTTCTTTATCAGTGAACACAGTCCTGGATATGGGGATACGTGTTTGACAGACATGAATACTGTTTTACCCGTGCAGGAGGACATGGATTGCCCTGCACAACCATCTATTCTGAGATTCAATGACACACAAAGCATTTAGTGGAAAAGTTTCACCCAACAGGGTTTTATGAAAAGAAAGTATCTTATGGTTTTTTTCTTTTAGCTGTTTGGAAATAATTTTATTTTTTGGCCTCTTTTCTCTCCTAGGAGTTGGTTACATGGAAAATTATTTTCACACACATGGTGATTCTAGGACTGCTAATTAAAAAGTGTTTTGTCAATATTTGGTGCCTTGATATTGAGTTTTAGCAACCATCCTGTGAGCTTGGGCAATATAATGAAATTCCTTTTAGAAGAAAAAAGTAGTAACAGTTTATGAAAAGTCTTTTGTATGAGAGAGAGAGAGAGAGAGAGAGAGAGAGAGAGAGAGAGAGAGCATAGCAGAGTTCTGAACACAGTTTTCTGAAGGTTTTACTCCACTATTTTGTTAGCCATCTTATCTAGATACAATATATGACATTAAATGTCAGTTAACTCTTTATTTTCACCTATTTTCTCATTTATTTGACTTTTTGTTTGTTATTTTACAAATTGGGGAGTCTAGAAATCTTATCTTACTGGCACAGTCATGACAGTTCAGGAACTCTTGCAAAATTCCTTGTTATTATACCAAGTTCATCTATTTATTCCAAATTCATGACTTACTACATCTATACTTAACTGAAATGGGCATGACATCTTAAGTTATCACTTGTAGAGACAGACTTTTAATATGACTAATATGCTGTGCTTCTGAGAGAAAAAACGCAAACATTAAAAACACGTGACTCTCAAGAAGTGTAACCATTTGCATTTTGTCTCTGTAATCCCATCAAATTTGAACACAAGGTACATGAAGGTTGGGCTTTTTCTGTTTATTTAACTGACTATTCAAATCACCTAGAATATTGTTTGGAATGTAGTAAGTATCAAGTATACAAGTATCAATCTATATCTGGGAGTTTCCAAAGCATTAGTTAAAATTCAAATTGCTTTTTCCATTATAATTAATTCCTACCCAAGATGTAGAAAATGTTGACAAAGTAGAACAGTTACTATTTTGAGAAGTCAGAATTCTGCTGGAAAGTGGCTATTAAAATATATCTTGATTCCTTTTTTATCTCAGAAGTGCTAGAATTACTCTGAAAAAAAATTTGTGTTTTTTGCACACTAAAATTTTTAACCTTTGTTTTCTAAACAATATAAGCTTAATTATATTAAATAATAAAGTTTTAGAAATGGAGCTACATTTTCAGAAAGATCATAGTCAGTTATGAGCACAAACATCCAGAAGAGTAATTATATTCCATGTAAAGCAAACAACCACAATGCACACAATCAATTTCTTTCTTTCCATTCTAAAATATTGATTCTTCTCCTGAATGCCCATATAGCAATAACTGTAACTTTCTCATAGTGGAGATTCCTTTATTATGCATTATAGGATCACAGGAAACAATAAACAACAACAAACAAACAAAACAATAAAAACACTCCCTTTCCTTGAGGATTGATCCAAAAGCATGAGATAGATGGGAGATCAACATCACCTTCATTCCTGAATCAAAAATAAATGAAACTCTACCAAGATGTGTCTTTGTGGATTTCCTCATCATTAGGACAACTATATTATTTAGCATCCAAACCAGAACACTTCGGAAGAAAAAAAGAAGCAATGTTATTAATTATATTAAGCATAAATTGAGACCATCCTGATAAACCAAGACGATTGTTTACACTATTTGTAATGAACCACAGATGTCAACAAATGAACCCATCCTGTAGCAGACCGTGCTGAACGATCCCAGGCCTCTCCTGTGAAACAAACTCGTTTTATTTTGTGCTGGAAAGCAGACATGAGCAGATATTCTCAGCAGGCAGATTTCCTCCCAAGAAAGAAAGAACTGTCTAAGCAGTTTAGTCTCCCCAAATTTATTGTGCTAAACCTGTAATGTTGCAGGAGACGTACAGAAACGGACAGCAGAAGGTCAGAGGTTTCACCCCAGTGGATATCTTTCCATATGAATAAAAGAAAAAACATCAGGAGTGAGTCAGAAGTACTCCAGTATCATCCCCCCAAATCTTGTACTATTTTCTAAACCCCAGTCCCTCCACATGTGAGAAAAGCAAATCCAGTGCTTCAGATAAGTTGTATTTCCAAAGAAAAGCAAAGAATGAGAATATGTTCTTAGTTCTTGTGCTTCCAAAGACGAGTCTAAACAGAAACAATGTAAAATTTATTCTATACAAAATGAAGGGGAAACTGGTATGGCTCAGTGGGTTAAGCACTCCCTTTGCAGCCCTGGCCCGTGTGGACCCATTTGCTGAACTGAGGTGTGCTTCCCATGAGGGAGAACCCCAGTTTGGTTCTGCCTCCTTCCCCCCAGCATTTGGCCCCTGGCTCGAGGGAGTGAGCTTCCCATGTGGGAGGCCCCCAGCCCACTTCCCGCCCTGCATGGCCCCTGCCCATCTGTGTGGAACAAAACCATGTCAATAACTGATGACATACAACTATGAAGACTGCTCTGGGCCCTCCCCCTTCTCTCTGTCTCTGTCTGTCTCTGTCAAAAACAATAAAATAAATCTTTTAGAAAAATGAAAAGAATAGATGACCAGTTACTGTTTTCCTAGCCTCCAGCCAGAGAGAGGAAAGGAAAAGGGAATGATGGAAACAAGATAACGTTTAGATAGATATGGGACTGCAAGAAAAGCTTGGATCTCCACTCCATCAAACAGAGAGCTTTCAAATGGTAACACTAGAAGTAACTCTTATTATCAATCTTAGTTTTATAAGTGTGCTAGGGCCACTATAGCAAAGTCCTGCAAACTGGTGGCTTAAGCAATGGGACAATTATCTAGACTTATCTGGCCCATGGAGCCCTTTTTATCTGAATAAAATAATATTAAATAATTAAAAACAACATCTATGTTTTGATTCCTTTTTATTTGGACCTCGAGTGTGTAGTCGGCCCCCAAACTGCTGTTTGATAGTTAATGCGGCCTGCAGGCTGAAAAGTTTGGAGACCCCTGACCTAGAGGCTAGTCGTCTGAGATCGGAGGTTGAAAGGGTGTTTCTTCTGAGGGCTATTAGAGAGAGTGTTCTAATAATATGCCTCTCTCCTAGCTTTCGGTACTTGCTGACAATCTTGGCACTCTTAGGCTTGTAGATGCCGCATCCCAATATTTACTTTCACTTCCACATTGGTTCATCCCTGTGTGCTTGTCTGTGTTCAAATTTCATCTTTTATAAGAATACCTTCATATTGGTTTAAGGGCCAACACAATCTATGAGCTCATCTTAATTTAATTATATCTACATGTCACTGTCTCAGGCACTGGGGATTAGGATTTTAACATATGAATTTTGCCACATGATTCAATCCATAACACTGCTATATCTGTTGTGCTGTCTGTGTCACAGTTATAGCAGAATTGATGGTTCCCCAGGAGTTTAGTGGAGATACTATGTTATTGTTGTCATTGCAACTTCTAGGCCTGATTATTGGCCTTCCTATAGATTACGAAGGCTAAAAGTTCTATTTTTCTACCTACACTAAATTCCAACTTACATATTTAAAAATGTACCAGTGTGCCTAACCAATGATGCACACATGCACACATATCCGCATTCACACACACAATTGCACTGTAACATTTTATAATAAAGGCTGATTTAATTTTGTATCCTTCTCAATGTATTATCTAGAAGAGCAGCACGCATTCTGTAGGGTATCAAGAAATAACTATTGAGTGAATAATCAAATATTTATGATTTTTAATTGGGATTCATTAATGCATGAAAAATCCTAAAACATCCATCTATCAACTAAGATCTGTGATTAAAGGATGGAGCCATTTGCTTAGACACATCTTCCTTCCAGATATTTGTCATTTATGCAACCAGGCTATGGACTTTCCTTTCAAAGGAAGTCAAGAAATATGCAGATAAGGTTACTATGGTGTCTGTCTTCCTGCCTCTACTCATCAGTGTTTACAGTGTAACAAACATTTCCAGGTAGCTTTAGTTCAGTTTTCCCAGATATTTTTTTCCTTGTTTAAATTCTGCTTTTGCTTTATTTGAGTATTTGTCTTGGTTAATTTTGTTTGTTTTATTTTTATTTTTTTATTAATTATTAAATTGATTGAGGTGATATGGGTTGGTAAAAATTACATAGGTTCCAGGTATACAATTCTACATGACATCATCTATGTGATGCATTATGTGCTCACCACCCAGAGTCAGTTCTCCTTCCACCACCATGTATTTGATGCTCCTCCTTCCTCCCCCACCCTCCCCCCTTACCCTTAGGTAATAACCACTGAACTATGTTCATAGTTCATAGGAACTGACTGTTCCTATGAGTTTTTGTTTCTGTTTTCTGTATTTGTTTTATTTTAAACATAGCGGACTTAGTTTATTAATTGGATAATTGAAAGTTGACTCATTTATGTAGAAAGACTGGTTGTATTAGTCCAAGAAATACTTTTCAGTTACATTAAATGATATATGATGATTAAGTAAATAATGCATTTGAACTAAAGAATGTGTGTAGCTTACAAAAGTATGATAAACCATACATCAGTAGGGGGTTTGGATTTCTACTGGACGTATATCAATTTAAGAAGATCATTAATTGTAAACTAAGCACCCATTCCATCTGCATATCTACCTCACCAGAATATCAATTAGCATGATTAAAATGAATTGATCTGGAGCATTAGGCATTATATAAACAGCATCCCTATCTACGAAAAATATATCACGAGTCTTTTAAATATCTTATCACTTAATTACATGTGTAAAAGTTTCTTCTACTAAAGTCATTTTAAATGTGAAACTATACATTGAGACAATAAAACAGAAAAATATGGTGGCCACAAAAGTCCCCACTTTTCTGTGCGTTTGTGTATAATATTAAGTATGCAAATAAGGAAGGCAATTACAGCTGACGACCGTAACTATGAGTAGAACATGAGAATAACTCATTTCTGAGCTGGACACTACACAGGAAGTTCTGAGGTGCCAGGTCATTAAACTGCACGTGAGGGACAGATGCTGGCAGTAATTCTGAAGTAAAACATCCTTTGACTTTGATCATTTTGGTGGCTATAGTAATTATCTGGGCTCTGCCAATGAACTGAGAAATGGAGGCATCTTTTAGAAAAGTCAATCCCCTGTGAATTCCACATGGGGGTGCAAGCTTTGAAACAGGAGAAACCATTGTCCTGGTTGAAATGGGTGAATTAGCGGAGGGAGTAAACATGATGCCCTCCATCAGATGCCACACGACGGTTTCTAACGTGGACCCTAGATTTTGTTCCAAGGCATAAAATCAACTTATACCTTCTGTTGCAGAACATGTTTTAGACTTAGGTTGTTTTTTTGTTTGTTTGTTTATTTTCTAAATTACCATTCTGTAAACAGTGGACACTGAGTACATTAGGGTACAGTTGAGCTTCTTAAATTTTAACATGCCTAAAAATCGCTGCAGGACTTGTTAAAACACAGACTATTGGGCAAGGCTCCCAGAGTTTCTAGTCAGCCCTGAGGTAGGTCTGAGGACTTGCACGTCTAACAAGTGCACGGGTAACAGTGGTGCTACTTCTGGTCTGGGGACCCTTTGAAAGCCAGCAGGAGAGCACACAAATCATGCCTCTGTCTCCAGCAACACTACATATTCATGTTACCCTTCTGGTTCCTGATTGCATTCAATGTGTCTTCCACTTGCTTATCAGGTAAAGGAAACAATATAGAGAAACATTAGTTCTAGTTGAGAGTAATCCTTCTAGGGGAGAGACCTCCAATGCAACAAGAATAATAAATATCTGGGATGTTATTGCAGGTCATTCTGAGGGGAAAGGAGTTGCTCTGGACCAGAGAGGGGTTGGTGTCTTTCCTTTGTGGATTAGAGATCAAGACTTGGTCAGAACAGAGATTTGACACAACAGAGAACTAGAGAAGAGTGGACTCGAGCTTCACCTGCCACTCAGGGTACCAGCCCGAGTTGGCCTCAGTGTTCTAGGCTGAAACAAAACCAGACAGGACTCAGGGAAAGGAACCAAAGCCTGTAAGTCCTTAAAAGCTGGCCAGACAAGTCAGTCTGTGGTTAAGACTCCAGCTACCTTTAGAGAAGAGAATCCGTACGTAAACTTATCTGTGCCTAAATTCCATAGTTTATGTGTCTTCATGTTCCCTTTCTTAATACACTTACTTCGGAATGTTTGTCCACATGAAGCCAAGACACTGGAGGAGGAGAGAACCGTTAGGGACTATCCGTGGTGCCAGCCTTGAAATACATCTGCCAAGGGGAACAGAGACCTGGTGAAGCTATGGTATTTCACGCTGGTGAAAATAGGGAACCTGGACAATTATGATCAACTTGATAGCTCTTCTCTTCCCGTATGACAAGTAGAGTGAAGAGAAACTAGAAAAACAATGATACATCTTATTTTTCAGAGAGAGGCTCACAGTATTCAGTAGACACTAATGTTGCTGTGTATATAGATCCTTGAAAAAGATGGCAAGTAATCAACTGTGCCTACTCTCCATAAAGAATACTGCCAAGATTACAGAGGTACTTGTGCTTTAAGGCCTCACATATCACATGCAAGAAGGGAAATATTTTAGACATCAGTTTGTATTTTGTATATACATATAAAAGAGGGTGGGTGGAGCCCTTAAGAATTGTTAAAATAACATTCTGGCATTTTTAAGACTTCAGATATTTGAAGACGAAAATGCTTCTTAGGAAATAATTTAAGCTATCATTGTGGAGTGTTTTTCTAAAGAATAATACAATGGTCAAAGGGCAGACAAAGAATATCATGAAAGATAGCTTTGTTAAATATCAGTGATATGTGTCTGTTATTCTTCTGCCTCCCAGACTCATAAATTGCAAACCAGTTGCTTTAGAGACAGGGGTGCTATCAGCTCGCTGTAGAAATTAATGCACTTTTCTTGTGGATTTTATACCACAAGAAAAAAACCTCTTAAGAATCTGGAGTCATCCACGCCACCCAGAGTGAGTGTTTTCTGGCACCCGAAGTGTTATGATTGCTATGGTCTCGTCACGTGACACTGTTTTCTCAAGTAAATGTAGTAGTTTTATAAATGCCATAAAACACTTTGCCCGAATGCTTCAACTATAAGCCAAGACTTTTCTTCTCAGCTTGTGAGAGCATCTGCCATTAAAAAATAAATAATATATTTCTAAAACCTCACAATTAATTCAAAAAATAGAAGCCATTGCAACTACATGGTATTATTAACAAATGTAATATAACAGAAATCACAATTAACAAAATAGGTACTAATGTTTTCTACAGAGTCAACTTAGCCATAATTACATTTGCATTTGATGGGTAGAAGCCAAAAGAGGGGCAAACAGCTTCTTCCCAATATCCAACCTTCAGCCTCCTGGACTGTACGTGAAGAGGCAGAGAGCTAGTGGGGTGAAGAAAGAAAGAGGATTTGAAATCAGGTTTAATTCACTGATTTATGAAATCAAAGCCCTCTAAACACTACAGTTTTGTGATTATCTTCCTGACAGCAGTTTCAGGCTGGAGGTAGAGGCAAATGGGTATGTAGAATTCCAACACTTTATAAGTGTAGATATAGACAGATAGACAGACAGACAGACAGAAACAGATATAGATAGATACACACAGATACACACATAGAATGCATATGGTATGTCAATATATCAATACCTTGTAAATATTTATAGATTATTTTTATTTATTTATTTTTTTAAGTGGGTATATGTACATACATATATAATATTTGCTCTTAGAATGCATAAGGCAGATTTGAGAAATAACATAGTTAGAAAAATGGTGTTTGTTAAAAAATTATACCCTTGTGTGGTCACAGAGTATCTTATTTTTATGAGGGCTACCCGGAAAGTATCCAGCCATGTAACCATTCTCATTTGATTGCAAATAGCTTGATCTTTTTTTCCTGAACAGTCCTCAGAGAGCATCATGATTCTCAGAATTCCACAAGAGACCATACAAGAAGGGGAGATGGAAGTGCTTGCTGATCTAGTTCGAGGCAGAAAAATAGCACAGTTTTGTGTATAGTATTAAGATATTCTGAGTTCTCTGGTTAGTCAGTAATCATTTCTATTGGAACAACGTATGGTTTACAGCAATGGTTTAAGTTAGCTTTATAAAGTGCAGACCTGTGTTAGAACATAACATTCTAGCACACTCCTAAGCACTCATAGGTTACTTCACAACCATGACGACTGCATATAAGGGCCCTTATCGTGGCATGTTCTCTATCCTGACAGAGAGGAGTCCTGTGCCCTCAGTCTGCAAGCTTTAGTGCTAAGCTCTTCAGAGGAAGACGCATGTCCACCTACTTGAGTTGACAACCCAAGGTGAAACCACTGGGAGCGGCCCTGCTTGATTTGTATGCTTTAGTGTGATGCTCTTGAGAACTTGTTCAGCTAGGAGGTGACTCCTCAGTACAGACATGACCAGTTCACTCTAACTCCTAGACTAACTCCTAGCGATTCCTGTGGCTTCTCAGGAAACTGATCTCTCTAACTTTAAATGTGGAATAACTGAGCATCCCTGACTGCTGTGCGTCACGGGGAGGGAGGCTGCTAAGGACAGGTGAAGATGACCGCTGTGCTTGCTTTGGAAGACCCACAGTGCAGTCGATTGTGTTCAGATTACAAGGCATGGGTGAGATTTCCAGTGTACAGTGGGTGATGGGCCAGCACTGGCTGTCTTTAGAACAGATAAGTGTCCGTAAAATGAAATAATTGAAGAGAATGACAATTAAAAATAAAGTCTGTTCCTATGATTAAACAAGCAATTATATTTTCCTGGGATCTGGGTCCTAAGTGTGTTTTCATGAGTTGATTTGAAGGTAAAATAGGTTTTCCTGTTTTTCCGCTTTAGCTTTCCCATTTATTTGTAGAGAACAAAAATGGAAGAAAATAAGTGGGAAAATGATATATTTTGACCATGTGTAAATAAAACTTCTTTTATCTCATAAAGTTTTAACACAAATTAGAATATTTAAGATGATACTCATATTTTTAAATCTAAAGGTATTACATGAACAATTTAGTTAGTTGTTCCAGATGCTATATCAGTGAAAGCCTTAAACACTGAGGTTATCACTTTGTGACAAATTTAAATAAGTGATAATATTTATAAAGAAATAGAGCCAATGTATGTGTTGTTTCTTATTATAGCCCTTTTCTAATGTTTCATTAAACCTTAAATGCTATGAAAAAAAAATTAAGAACAAGTGGTTTAGTAGAAAGTTTTCAACAATAAAAGCAAAATAAAAAAAAAACACAAAGAACAAAACACAGTTCAGAAAAAAAGAAACTCTTGGAAAACATAAACAAGAACAGTATGACTTCCAATTAAAATTTTAGCAAGATAAGAAATGTAAGCCAAGGACTATAATTTTAAGACCTTTATTAAAGTGTATAATATTTTCATATTACTTATTTTTGATGACCCGGATTGTTTGTGCTCGATGATTAATGATACATTGCTTAAGATGAAACTGCTTAGGAGGCCAGTTTTTAGGAAAGTGTCCACTTAGATTTTTTTCTTCCCTGTAGGAGTAAACTCCAATCCTCTGAAGAGTAAAGTGGGCAATAATATTTAGAAAGAAAGAGAAAAGAGAGAGACAAACACATACACACACACCACACACACACACATGCACACACAGAGAGACAGAGCGAGAGGACAGAGAGAGAGAATATCTACATATTTATTTTTACTATAGAGATCTTTGCAAGAGATTGCAATTGTGTGCCTATTCTCCATAAAGAATACTTACTGTCAGTATTACAGAATTACTTGTGATTTTAGGCTTCACATGTTAGATGCAAGAAGAGGTAAAAATATTGCTTCCTTGTATCTGGCAGGAAAGACTATCTATGTGTCTTTTACTTCAGAAAAGAAAAGTAAAGATCAAGTGTTGACTTGTTCTTGAAATTTGCTTTAAGATTAATGGAGAAAGGGCCTATATTCTTCCACATTTTAATAGAAACTAAAATACATTTTGCCGAGCCTTTTATTTAGAACAAAACAACAACAAAAACTTTTAAAGAAAAATAGAAATAGTCTGCTTCTAGTTTGTTACCCTTAAATCATTAAAACCTTGCTCTCTTAGTTACACAAAATGGTTCTCAACAATTTCAACCCACATTTTAGTTGCATTTCTCCTAAATGCAGGCCTACTTTCCAAGTACAAATATATTTGAACAAAATATTTTATTTTAATTAGAAATTTCTCCATATGTGAATTTTGAAATCGGCTCATGTTATTGTCCTTGGTTGAAATTTCAACACAAATTAAGGCAAAAAACATTTTTTTTAAACAGAAGAAAATGCTTGGTAAATACATAATTCAACTCTGTTTACTACTTCATCCACAGATTTTGATGTTTGTCAGAATATAACATTAGCTTGAGAAATGGGGAGTTGGTTAACTTGAAGCCAACCAATTCAATATGTAGGAAAATAATAACTGAATTTATTAATAGTTGAAAAGTTATCTGCAGGCTCTACTTAATTCATATTGACTCCATTTTGCATTTATGTGTGTCCCAGTTTAGCTTGAGTAAGGATGAGAAACTAAAATGCATTATTTTAGCATTATGTCTGTCCCTGGAACAATTTTTAGTCATAGGAAATCAAAATGACGAAATATGTTAGTCAAATAATTCAAACTAAAATACATAAAATCACTTAAATAAAATAGAACACTTTTTATTTTATCTTTTCATCATAATTTCCTACCACCAGGCAGATACAATTTACAAACCAACTTTTGTATAATCACGTTTGAAAATACAATTAATTTTTCAGTTGTTGGCAAAATATAACTGTAATGTACTGAATATCATTCTTTCTATCTTACTGTCTTCTTTCTCTATTTAACTGCTTTCTTTCTGTCAATCTATCTACCTACCTACCTATCATCTATCTCTCTAACTATTCAACCAAACATCTATCTATCTACCTATCATCTATCTATGCATCTATCTATGTACTGATCTATTTATCTATCATCTATCACATATTCGGGTGAATAACATTAAATCATCTGGATACATCTTTGACACACTTCTGTTCCTGCAATACAGAATTTAATATTAGTATATCACCTTAATATCATTTTCGCCCATCATACTGGCAAGCAATTAAAAAAATCTCTAATATTCCTTGAGGAGACAAGGGAGACTAGGCACTCACATATTCACAGTGAGTGTAAAATTTGGTAACAGTCTACTGGGGAGTAATTTGCCAGTGTGCATTAAATTTTAATTGTGCACAGGAAGCTGTTTTACAGAAATTACATCATAGTACAGATGTTCACGGAAGCATTTAACTAGCAATGGACACCACTTGCTTTTACATCTATAGGGGAGTAGTTAAAATATGATAGATCCATAAAAGGGAATACAGGGCAACCGTGAAAAAGAAAGACGAGATCTATAACGAATGCTCTGAGACGATGAACATGGTAGCTTCAATTATTAAAAGAAAAGTAAAATAAAGAATAATATGTGGAAGAGTGTTCTATTTCCCTAGAAATAACAGTAGCTAAATATACTTCTACATAGCAATAAGAAAGATGCCTAGAAGAAAATCACCAAATGAAGGTGAAAGATGGAAAGTGGATACCGAGAGAGTTAGACTCTTTGCCTTTTCTGTTTATACCTAAGTGCTTTAAGAGTAAAACTGGTTTACTTACAGGTTTTTCTGTTCTTTTCTGCTAACATCTAATGCTGAAACCAGCACTATTTTTGGTCAGCATTTTTCTTTTTTCCTGAAAACTACTCTTCATCCAAAATAAATATTTCAACAGTGCCACAAAACAAATTATTCCACTTTAAAATTGCATACGCCTTTGCCATATAGTAAATTCCACTAAGCCATGGCAAAACTCCATTTTCAATTCAGAAAATGTTTATGTCTGACCAGTGGGAATGATGATAAATTGTTGATGTTACTCTTCATCTTCTGGGGAAATGTTTTCATTAGGTCTGATCGCTCTCTAATGAGTAAGACATGAAAGTTGGAGAAAAGCTACTACTGTTATTTGATCACTAAATACAAAACATATAGAACAAGGAGGAATAAAAATGGTGATGGTATCTGCTCCTGGGCTCACCTTGTCACCCAATCTCCTATATAGTAAAACAAATTTCTCACTGACAAATGATTCTTTCTCTCTCACAGGAAAATATTTTATACTCTATAGCGGAATATTTTCTCAGTGTTATGAGTGTGTTAATTCACAAAATAACTATATAGATTAAATAGGTGTCTGAAGAACATGTGCTTTTTGCCATCTCTAATGTTGCCCTAACTCAAATTAATTAAAATAATTTCCTTGCTGAGAAAAAGTTAATAGGCTCCATGACTTGTATGGCTTCATGTTTACGTATTCTAACAATTTTAAATAAGAAATTATGGAATAGACACCTAATTCCATATTATTCTTTTCCAGTTAATGTATTAATCATTTTCCATGTTTCTAAATAAATATGGCTCAATAATATTAAACAAAAAATCTATTATTATATAATCACAACCAATAATTCAACATTTGGTATAATTTAATTTTTTCTATGATGTTGTGATAAATACATTTATATATCATACCTTCCCGTATTTTAATTTGTTGCCTTTGAAGATATTCCTGAAAATAAAATTACTATATTACACAATATAATATGACTTTAGTTTCATGGATAAATTGTCTTCAAATTTAGCATTGCATATTTAGCAAAATATTAATAATATTGCTAAGTTGGTTTATTAAATTCCATAACAATTGAGAATATTCATATAAATAAAACAAATGGTAACACTGAATAAACAGTATTAATTGATTTAAATATGCTTTATATCTTTAAGTAAGGCATATATTTATATTTATATTTATAACAGTTTTAAGGTTCTAACTGGCTAAGAAAAAATCCAGTTCAGTTTTATTTTGTGGACATTCTCCCTTCTAGCTTTTTGTAGTTTTACAGAATTCACTAATCTGGAATAAATACCACTGGTTTTTAATTCATGATCATTTCAACTGTAATGTCTATTATCTAAGCCAATTTGATACATTCAGATTTGTGAAATTCAGCTACCCACACTTCAACCTAAGCTTCTGAGGACACCCCATTTAGGGTTGTGTCCCTGTAAGATATGTGTACCTCCCCCAGCAGAGCCCAGCTGTCCTCTGCAATGATGAATTTCGTCACGTTACTGAATCAGAGATCCCCAAGAACAACTTCAAACCCAGTGACTCACTAGAAGGACTCAGAGGACTCAGAAAACCGTTACACTCACAGTTACAGTTTATTGTAGCAAAAGGATACATATTAAAGTCAGCAAAAGTAAAGACACAAGGGGCACAGTTCCTAATGGGAAAGGCACGTGCTTCCACGTGTCCTCTCTTGATGGAATTTTAACAGCAGTGCTTAACCAACTAGACAATATTTACAAAGTATTACCAACTATGAGTGAGGACTTCAAAGCTACAAGATGAGCATAAAGACCCATGTCTACAATGGAGACATGAAGATAACTGCACACCAGTTCCCCAGCAAAACAACCACAACTGATGAAAAAAAGAAATTCTAAGAAAAGGAAGCATTTTAAATCTGTGGATATTGTCTTCAAGGTATTCAGCAAATTAAAAAAAAAAAAAATGTTTAAGAAAATCTCCATTCTGGTAAGAACAGCTATAGTCAGTGACACTTGAGCCCTGATCTGCTCCCTCTCCTCCCACTCCACAGGTCACCACGACAGCACCTGTACTCTTGGTAGGTGTGGTGAAGAATATGGGGTTTCCTCTGCTTTCACCAATCAGTCCAATTCTACACCATCTCCTTGAGAGATGCAAGCACCCAGCATCTGTCATTCTCCCTAGCTCCACATTACAGTCCCAATTCTAAACCAAGGCAGCTGAGAGGTCAGGGCTTCCTTCTTCTGCCCGCTTTCATTCTTCCTCCCAGCCCACATGCATAAGCTGGTGGCCCTACCCCATAAGAGGAAGACGGAGAATACTAGACCTATTCATCCTCACCTCAGCCTGCCTATAGAGGAGAGGTTCTGCACTGGAAAATGCAAGCTGAGAATACCAGAAGCAACTGGTCCACATGGTACCTTGCTCCTGAAGCATGAGTGTACTGTCTGAGAGAAGGTGGCCACTCACCCTGCTCCCAGCTCCGGAGCAATGGCTCAGAGATTTTGCCCCAAAAGTACAGAGAGGCCATAAGATCTCAGAGCCCCAGTACTCTCCCCAGCAGAAATGACTGTATTTAGAACCAAGTGTGAAGATACTAAAGCCTAAAGTATTTTGGAAAATGATGGAGATATTGGTGGTAAGCAATTTAGGGGAGGCCCATCCTACCATGAGAACCACAAGTTAAACCATAGGCCAGCCATTTTCTCATAAAGAACTAGGGAAAGAGACAGATAGGAAAGTATAATGGCATCAGAACAGCCTTGATGATTGGCCTCATGAACTATTTCTGATGGTCTTCAGACACAGTTGGATTAGAGTGGGGAGCAATTTACCCTCCACGGCATAGTCAAGATCAATAGAGTGAGTTAGTGGAGCCAAATGCTGAGTGTGACACCAACAGAGGCAGATAGTCCAACAGAGAGACAAGTGACAGTCAGAGATGGCTGCTGAAACCAATGATGTACAAGGGTTTCTGTGCACATGCCCAAGGCCTCACACAATAGATCTCAGACACATCAACAACAGGGAAGATAGACTTTATTAAAGTAGGTAAGATGAGTCTCTAAGCAAATAAGCAGGCAAGCAAGAAAACAAACAACACTAACAAGCCCTGGAGATAGAAGATCAGTATCCAGCGTTTCTATAGTATAGTATTTAAAAATCCAGTTTTCAACAAAAATGTATAAAACATGAACAGAAACATGAAGGTGTGACCCACACTTAGAAAAAACAAGATTTAGAGATTTCTTATGTGAGGGCTCAGATGTTAAACTTAGCAGATAAACATGTGTTAATAAAACAACAATTATAATTCTGTTCAAAGAAATAAAGAAAACAATACTTAAATTAGGGAAGGTATGATGACAGTCTCATCAAATAAAGTATATTAATAAATAGATATAGTGAAAGAGTCAGAGAAAATGGGACACCAACATACACATAACAGGAGTCGCATAGAAGATAAAGAGACAGGAACAGAAAAAAAAAAGAAGAATACATGAAGATATAATGGTTAAAAACTTGGAAACATCATGAAAATATACAAATGGTTATTAAGCACATTTAAATAGTCCAATAATATTAAGCACTGAGAAATATAAATAAAACAATAATGTGATGTTACTTCACACTCACTAAGATGGTTATAATAGAAAAAAGATAAGTAAATATTGGCAACCATGTGGAGAATTTGGAAACCTCACACATTGCTATTGAAATGTAAACTAGTGTGATCACTTTGGAAACAGTGCCAATTTTTTTTAAGTTTAATCTTGGACATATCACATGACCCACAAATTTTATTCTTGGGTAGATAATCAAGAGAATTGAAAACATATATCAACACAAAAACTTGTAATCAGATGTTCATAGCAACAATATTTATAATAGCCCCAAAGTGAAAATTATCCAAATGCCCATCAATCGATGAACAGAAAAATAAATGCAATGGAAATTTTTATTCACAATAGAAAATAATAGAGTATTGACACATGCCATAACATGAATGAACTCAAAAAGATGATGGTGAGTGAAAGAATCCAGTCATAAAAGACCACATGTAGCATGATTCTATTTGTTACAAAATGGTAAGAATAAGCAAATCTAGAGACAGAAACTGTACTTTGGCTTGAGAAGATGGAAGAAGGAATAAGAGCAAACATTTACAAGGGTTGTTTGTGGTTATGAAAACATTCTAAAATTGGTTGTAGTAATGGCTGCGCAACTATGAGAATATACTAAGGACTACCAAATTTCATATTTTAAATGTGTGAATTGTAAAAGTATAACTTCAAGAATTTGACACTCTATTGAGAAAATAAATATATTTATAGGGCCAAAGTTGATAAGAGCCATGAAACATCTGTGAACAAACTAATTGTTTTTGCTAACTCAGTTAGAGAACAATTTCATTTGGGACAAACAAGTATTAATCAATATATAGTGGGAAGAAATTTAGGCTTCAGAGTGATATCCATAGGTATGGAACGTACAATGAAAAAAATATATAAAAAATGGAAAAGCTATAGCACCTTCTCAAATGGTGTAAATGGATAGCACTGGATTGACTTTGAAAAACTGAACTTCTGATGTGAGAAGAAAATAAATTCATGGACTTGGATATTGTACTAAAATGTTTGTGTAATATTCTAGTTTATGAGGAAGCCGGGATGGCTCAGTGGGTTAAGCACTCACTTTGCAGCGCCGGGGACTGAAGATCGAACCCCGGCCCGTGCGGAACCATGTGCTGAACTGGGAGCTCCCCCAGTTCAGTTCTCTCTCTGTCTCTGTATCTCTCTCTTTCCCTGTCAAAAATAAAATAAATAAATAAATATTTTTTAAAAAAAAGAAAAAGAAAAGAAATATTTTCCAAAGTTTTAAGATAACCAAAATGGCTGTATCAATTTAGCGCAATTTCATGGTACTAAAATTTCTCAGTTTTTTAATGATGTTGTTAAAGAACTTTGACAATTTAGAGACACACAATTTCTCAAGGTTGACTTTGTTGTAAGGCTTATATTTGTTTATTCTCAAGAAATACTACATTGAAACGTGACAAAGTTGTTCATCTTTCATTGTCAATGAGAAGAAATTTTAGGAGGTAGTCTAAATGACAGATAAAAAGACTCACAATAATATACTACTAACATATTCATTTGTATTCTCCATTAGACTTGTGGAATATTAACTGTCAATATTAAATTAAATTAATTGAGTGATTTATAGAAAGTTCAGAGATTTCAATCACTTCCCATATTTCCTAATATCAGTTTCACGTGCTTTGAAAAACTAAGCATTCTATACATTTAAATGAAAAAGACTGAATTTTCTTTTTTCGAATGTGAGGAAAGGTCACCCTAATGTAATATTATCCTGCCATATCAGCAAGAATTTCAAGGCTAAAAAAGAAACAAACTATGTAATATAAATTTAACCTTTTCAATGTCACACTTTCTAAAGTCAGTTGCATAATTTCAATATTTTGCTTCAAAATAGTGGTATTGTTACTATCATTTACTGTAATTACATGATTTAATAATTTTTTTAATATTTTTTTATGGCTCCATGGGTGTTTTAAATAAAAATAGTCATGGAACTGAAAGTCATTTTAGACTTATGATCTACCACACCCACCCTTGTCATTTTATACATGAAATTGAGTCCAAAAGAGATTGTGGAGGACAAATGGGCTTACTAAAATTTAATGCCAAATCTGGGATACATTTCAAAATATCTTAATTTCAAGTTCAGTCCCTTTCCTTGTATACCGCTCAATAGATTAGAACAATAGCTTGAATATGGGAAACCTAATAAAAATATGTGACACGGTAATAAATGACTTCTATTTCTGGCTTGTCAAGGATTTGGACCGTATAGAACGTAACAAGCCCTAAAGCCATTTATTATATTCTGTTCCATGACATGCAGTCACGTGGGCCTGCCCAGGCTCAGATCTCGTGGATGGCAAGGGCTCAGTTCAGTCATAGCAGCCAGGTTCTAAGCCCTCTCGTCTGGCTGCAGGGCCTCTGGTGTCTGCCCGCCTCAGAGTCATCACAAAGTCTTGGGAGTGCTCTTGTGTAGGAGGAGAGAAAGAAACTGCGTTAGGTTTTCACAATAAAGATGCAGTTACCTTCTGCCTTTTCCAGATTTCCTGTGTGACAACCGTCAGAATTAAACTGTTGCAACATTCAGCACATTTTTGTCCAGATAAATATTGAAAACATATTTAATGCAATATTGAAGGGATTATAGCATTCAGGAAAGGGAAAGTCTGACTAATGCAGCAGCTGCGCGGCGTTCCAGGGCACGAGGGCCATTGCCAGGACTTATTAGCCAGTCAAGTCTGACAATAAGACAATGTGCGGTCAGCCCCACGCTCTGGTGGACAGCAGTGGGAGTGTGTGCTCCTGACGGCATCAGCAGCTCTGTGTCTGCAGATCGCCGATGGTTAGCCTGCTTCGCAAGTGTCTGGAGGCTTGTCATCAAGCTTCACGTGTATTTTTAATTGCACTCTAACAGATGATATTTTTATGATAAGAGTCCATTTTAGAGAAGGTAAATTAACATATATCAAAAATGGGAATTCCAATAGAAAACAGGGTATCTTTTAACTACATAAAATGAGCTGGCTGTTTCTTAATACTTTATCTCAAAATCTGCATCTAAAAATAAAATGAAACAAGACATGTGTCATTTTTTTCAGCCTCCTTCCATATATAATGCCCCGGTTCACATTTCTTTATGACTTACACTACCTCATGGAGTTAGAATCAGGCCTGCTTCTCAGCAGGTTCATGGGGAAATACCACGGTGCTTGCTGAAATGGTTTCTTTCCTGATTGGGTGGTTTTAGCTCAGAGTGATCTGTTCCAGGTCATACTAGTTTGATATTTTAAATATCACATTTGGATAGAATGGATCATTAATGTAGCCAACATCATCCAAATAATAGGACAAATAAACAATTAAAATAAGGAAATCATAATTCTATTCAAGGGGAAAACTATAGTGGTGACATAGGTGCATATTCTTTGTCTAGTCTCATTTTGATCAAATGTTTATGAAGTACACAGAAAAGGCTAAGAACGGAGTGTTTGTTTGCAGAACAGAGCAAGGATAAATGACTCAAACATTGTTAGAAATACATATATGTTTCTTATTCCCTTCAGGCTGCTATCTACCTGAACAGACTGCATGGCTTATAAATAAGAGGCCTTTATTTCTCACCAGCTCTAGAGGCTGGGAGGTCCAAGATCAAGGCACTAATATGGGTGTATTCTGATGAGGGTGCCTCTCAATCACTAGGTCCTCAGATGATGGAAGGGGCAAGAAAACGCTGTGGGGCCTCTTTAATAGCATTAACCCCACTCATGAGGGTTCCACCCTCTGGACCTAAGCACTTCCCAAAGGCCACACCTCCTACTACCATCATATTTGTATATTTGTGGGTTAAGATTTTGACAACCAAATTTTGGGATGGAGATAAATATTTAGACCATATCAATTACTTTGATGAAAGCAAAGACTCCCAGAGGTGAAAATATCAAAATGTTCTGAAAACATCAATGAACTTTCTGGATCTATGTTTCATTATATCATTTAAGTAAGTGATAACTTTTTTTTTTTTACCTTTACTTGTATTATAGAAAGTATACTTGCCTAATAAAATAGTAAAATAAACATTTTTTCTAACCTCTTTTCCCCAAAAGATCTTTGATGAATAAATGGAAATATAATATTTATTTATTTAAAAGCTTTACTGATTATGCATAACTTTATAGATATTTATTCCATTGGATCTAAAAAATACTAATATTTCATACTCTTCAGCAATAAAATATTTACAGGAAAACTGCTTTTTTGAACATTTAATAGTTATATTCTAAGACTCCGCCCAAATACTTCCTCACATATGTAGAAGATGGATACCCTTCTTGAACATTTCAATCCCTTTGTGCCTCATTATTTCTTATTAAAGCATCGATGAAATTGGCAATACTTTTTTGTTTAGATTTTCTCCATTTATCTAAAATGTTAGCTCCTCAAGGACAGAGCAGTCATAGAAAAGTATGTAATGACACAATATTGACACCAAGAAAAAAAGCTTTCTAGGAAACATTGTAACACGTTCCACTGAGTCAATAAAAAGTGATCATTGGACCACAAACTTCAGATAGGAGATTATGTTGATTTTTATACACTTTCATGTCAGCAGATTAAGCACAAGCTATCATATTTTCATAAGTACTAGTAAAGAATTGATATTTCTATGAAACAACCACGTACAACTCCATTCTCCCATTCCTACAAAGAAGATACTTTTTCTGAGGCCTTGTATTATCAAAACAATGTTAACCCTAAAATCGCAGCCTATGCACAGATTGGATAGTTGTCTTTCTAGGAAAAGTGGAAGATTGCTACAAGGTTGAAAGACACACTTTACAGATTTATATAAATAGTTGACTGATATCAGATGTGAAATTAATAGCTAGTGTTGGGTTAAGGTTTAGAATTACTTTAACCTCTGCTTTAAATTTTATCTATAGTCTGATAAACTATCTTATAATACTAGTTTAATTAAAATAATGCTGTTAATTGACTACATTAACTTTCATAGGAACTTAATAATGCTTTATCCTAATTCCTCATTATATACATCTGAAAGTTTAACTGACTGAAAGTTTTATAACCTTTTTTACAAATGTAGTATATTAGGCCCTTAATAAAGTAATTTAAGTATTAGGGGTTATGTTTAGATTATTCAAACTTAATATGGTGATCCAATTGGCAACTTCTAGAGACCAAAAACAAAACAAAACATGATAGATTAAATGTTCAAAGGTTACATTACTATGCTACGTAAATGTGGATATATTTATGTGTGTATGTATATATATGTATGCATGTATATATATATATATGGTTTCATTTTTATGATGTTTGTATTTATAGAGGTAGAAATCATACCACTTACACTTTTGTTGTTGAAACAATTTCTAAAGACTCTCTAAATGAAATATATTAAAGGTAGAAAAATAAGAGAAGCCAAGGTTTAAGTTTTAATAGCAAAGTACAAAAATCTCTGCATTTAAATATTATTAATTGCTAGTAAAATACTATATATGAGTAACATATTATTGAGTCTTTATCTTTTGCCTTAACTTTTGTCTTTACATTGGTAGTTTTACAAATGAAGTCATAAACTATTTGCATTCAATTTACTGAGTTTAGTTTCCCACTTTTACCTCAAACATTTATTAGAGAATAATCTCCAAAAGGTAAAAAGTTTTACTTTATTGACTCCTTTATAATTTAAAATATCTGAAAATTATATTTTGATATTTTTTGGGAAAATATATTATCTTATAAATTAAATCCATGAATGAAATACTTTGGTCAGACAAGGTGCTATATTTAGAAATTCATGCAATTTGTTAATGGAGATTAAGTGGAAATGTGCATGTAATTTCAGTGATCAGTTAGTATTATAATTATGATTCATGAGAGAAAGCCGTTCTCTAAATTCATAACACATTTACCTGAGCTTAATTACATTTGTTTGAAAAAATTAAATATAATTTTCACATCTGTATGTTCATAAAGAATTTCAGAAGATTCTTAAAAATAAAAGAAAATAAAACAAAGGAAACAGTGCCAACATCATAAGCATCGTTGTTCTCTCTCTATGAAGACAGTCCTTTGGTGAAGTATACCACTTCCTTCCCTGGTATAACCATTTATCAATCTATGCTTTTATCTTTATTTATTTATTTATCTATTTATTTTTTCACGGAGCGAGAGAGAGAGACAGAGACAGAGACAGAGAGAGAACTGAACTGGGGGAGCTCCCAGTTCAGCATATGGTTCCGCACGGGCCGGGGCCGGGATTCGATCCCCGGTCCTCGGCGCTGCAAAGTGAGCGCTTAACCCACTGAGCCAGACCGGCTTCCCCACTCTATGCTTCTATAAAACTGCTTTTAATTCACATCGAAGTAACTTCAATAGCATACTTTTTTTTCTCCATTCTATATGTCTAAAATCATAATGGTAATAATTTAAATAATTATAAAAAAATCGTGAACCAGAGGTACATGTTTCATATGAGTAACTCTTGAAAACATAATGATATTATATTCTAACATTTTTAAAACATCAGAACATTTGCATATGTTGGTTTTATGGTATATACATCGTATAAAAAATAAACATGTAGAAAGGGAACTATTTTCCTTTAGAGTTGACTTACAGAGTTCTGACAGAGTGGTGAATATGTGATTAAAAAGAGAAAGGCAATTTGAAATTTTGCTTTAGAAATTCATAGATGTCCCCATGTTTGTTCCCTATTTTCTGAAGTTAGAAGACTGACACTCCCATATCCTAGCAGAAGATTGGGGGCTTATTCCATAGAGAAGAGTGTGTCTGGATTTAAAGAAAGCAGACAGAAGAAAATGGAAGTACTATCTAGAAAATGTAAGATTAAGTAGCAGTTGACCACTTTAGTATTGAGGTATAATTCTACTTCCAACCTTTTCACATACTCAGTTCCCAAAACGGAGGCATTCAGTATTATGTTCTGTGATCGGGAGATTGCTGGCATGGTGGTGACGTTGAGGCTTCTGCATGAAGCAATCAAGCCAGATAACTAAAAGAGTTTAGTAAGTGCTCAGCCACAAGGGAGACCCACAGTTGATAAGACCCACTTATATAGACAAAGTTTCAAATCAGATTTAAATGCTCTATTCTAAAAGATAAGCAGACAACCATAATGAAGGTAACTCCAGAGGCCTCCAATATGAAATAAATAGATCAGAACAAATAAACAAGCAAAAAAGAAATTGGAGAAAACACACTCAAGAAGAAGAAAAAAAAAAATACCATCGTTAATACTCTCAGTAAATTAAAGGAAGAAATGTATCCATGTAGGAAGACCAGGATGTAATAATAAAAAAAATAAAAATAAAAAGATATTCAGGGAATAGAAAAGAACCTTTGGAAGGGTACATATACAGTAGAAATGGAAACTCAATACACTGACTGAAAAATTAAATTAAGGAAGCTTCCCATAAAGTAGACCAAAAGGACACATTTATGAGTAAAGAAAAAAAAAAAAGATTAGAAAATCAGAAGGTTAGGTCTGTAATCCAAGTGTTTGAACAAAAACATTCTGTGTAAGAGAGAACAGATAAACAAAGGATAAGGAAATAAAGTAATTCAAGAAAGTATTCCAGGGATAAAAGAATTTTTTTTTAAATAAATAGACCCACTAACTACCTAGAACAATGGAGGAAAATGGATCAACCTCTGCACATGACCCTACAATTGCAGAACAATGTTATTAGTGAGAATAGTATATTTTTCAGAGAGGAAAAATAAGTTTTCATACAAGGAATCATAAATCATATTTGAATCTAGAAGACAATGGAGGTAATGCCTTACTTTAAGAACTTTTTCTGATCTAGTATTCTGTTCCATACAAGAGCAATCAATTAAATGATATTGCAGCTGTTTTGATACGCAGTGTTTAAAAACTACTTACCTCCATGTACTCATTCTCAAAATGCTACTAGTAAATAGACTTAAAAGAAAATTGAGTAATAATAATTAACTACTTAAAGCCACAGGGTTTAAATGCATAAAAAAAGGAAAAGAGACACCTAAGGTGTTAAAAAGAAAGGACTAAAGATCAAACAATCCAATCAGACCAATTCACTGAGAAACTATCTCGAAAAAGAGGATTTTTCGTTGGACATCTGATGTGTTTGAATATATTAAAAAAAAATATTTTATATCGAGAGGTAAATTTGTAATTGGTGATTAATAACTAGAATGAATGATTAATACATAGCAAGCTAAGCAAAGAGATCATCAGCAACTAACTCCAAAGAAGACAGTAAGCTGTTTAAGAAAAGAAAAAGTAACAGCAATATAATACATGACCTAAATGTGAATCATGTCTACATAGGCACGTGGTCTATTGACCTAACTGAAACAAAAATTTTGTTAGGAATAAATAGAAAGCAAGTGAGTTCGTTGGCTGTGTTAGAGAAGAGAACTAAATTTTAAACATAGAGCTAAATAACAAATGCAATACCTAACATAATTAAAAGTAATCGCCTCTGGGAAGCAGTGAATAAGAGTTTTCTGAGGATGGGTTAGAAGACAACATTTTTCACAAAGAAAGAATTGACCAATTAAACAACATATATCTGAAAAAATAAATATAATTTTGAGCAAAAATACTTATTAAAAAAAATGAAATGAAATGGAAGAGTAAAATACAATTCTGTCCAGGAGAGAAAATCCTCTTCTTGAGTGAGGAAGGTATGTGAAGAAGAGTCACAGTGATGGCAAAAGTAACTGGGAAGCCCTGAATTGTATGTAATTTTGTAGGACCTATTTGTATAAGTGCATGTCTTCAATCTTGTTTGTTCCTCAATTCTACTGAGACCGCCTGCAAATTACTTGCAATTCTCTCTGAACGTTCACCAGATGGAATGTTTATCATATATTCCATACTTTCCTTTGATCCTACAAAATAGAGTTTACATTTAAATCTAAACCAATTATATAAAGAAAATGCTTAATGTTAAAAAATTTAAAAATGCTAGAAGAACATTTACAATACAATAAAATGTATGATTATAAACAGGGTTACAAATCATACCATGCATAAAACCACTTTAACTTTTAAGCAGATTATCATCTGGAAGACAATATACACATTCTGAGATCTAGAGCCATTGTTCCAATGTTTTAAATTAAAATGGAATTCTGCCAGAAGAAAATGCACACACAAATAAGCAAGAACATACAGAAAGAATAGACAGAATAAACCTAAAAACATCAAGTCAAATTTAGTATGTTCTAAGGGACTTTAATTTGAAATCAAGTATCACTGAATTATTTTGAAACCATAATACCTAATGATCAATGCATTAATGTATTTATTTTCAAGTTTCCTTGCAGAAAAGATCAGCTAAGAATTACATCACAGTGGCCCAGAGAATGATACCACAAATAAATATATTCACTTTGCAGATTGTTGGCCAAACAATAACATATTCGGCAGCAAAAACAAGTAAGAGAAAGGAGTATGCTTTTTAAACTTCTGCAAAATACTCTTGTTAAACCCAGCTCATGATTTAGATTATATACAGCCCAGGTTTAAAAGGAACGAGGATCAAGTTGGACTCAGACTAAATTTGTGTTCATCTGGTAGAAGCAAATGTTTTAAGGGCTAATAGTCAATGTGACTCATTAGAAAGGCAATTACTTTTCAATATGTATTATTCACTTGTTTCTTGAGAAAAATGTTATTAATAAAATAGAAGTAGTTTATTAAAGGTATTTGGGGTATTAATGCAAAAAATAATCATCAAATCCAAATATTAAATATCGCATTTTATAAAATAGAACAAAGATTCATGTTTATATTTTCAAAGGTGAGTGTATGTGGCGGGGGTGTGTATGTGGATGAGTGTTGGTGTGTGTGGGCGTGGGTGTTTTAAGGTATAGAGTGGTGGCACATTATTCTTGGAAGTTTTCCACAGTTTTTCTTATTCACGTACAATTCTTTTATGAAATGGAGTTTGCTTTAAATGGAGATCTAAAAAAATACCATGATATGGTATATGCAACTGACTATAACCAAATAAAGAAATTGAGTTTAGTTTAGGAGACATTATTAAACACTTAGAAGCTTCTAAAAGCTCAGACACTACAATCCATAACCAGATGTGGAAATCTGATTCAATCAACATGTATACCCAAGAAATCTAGAGCAGAAAGACAAGCCTAGGCCTGAGTAAATGCGTTTCTCATTCATGAGATCATACATGATTTTATTTACCAATACAATTTTTTACCAATCCTAAACTGTCTATGGAATATTTGTTTTCTAGGATTTTATAGTTATTTGGTGTATATATGGCAGAGACAGAAGGCTGATATTTCTATTAGTTCAATCTGTAAAATGTTTTTGATGGCCTATTTATGATTTAGAAGTAGTTAGGAGTTAGGTTGCCTGTAGCTCAGGTTTCATGTTAAGTCTGGCAATTTCTCCTTCATGTAACAAAAATTTTTCATCTCGAACACAATAGCCTCACGAAATCATAAAAGGCAAAAATGATGACACAAACACATGCACACAGTCATAAAACAAAAGAAAACAAAAACCAAGGAATCTGTTGTGCTATTTCCTTGCACTTTCTCTAGAAATATAGTGGCTATTGGTATATGCAGGCCTGAGGACTGTATAAGACACTATAGACCAGTTTTCCAGACAATCCTATGAAGTACACTTTGAAAAATGATGGGATGTTCTGTTTTAAGTAATTCTCTTAATCACATGCACAAACAGAATATTTTTAACTTGTCCTGCTTAAAAATGAACAAAAATTCTATCCTACAGAAACAAAGAAACAAAAAGAAATAAACAAACAAGGCTGGAGGTATCACACTACCCAACTTCAATTCATACTACAAAGCAACAATAATAAAAAAAAGCACAGTATTGACAGAAAAAAACAAATACAGATCAAGAAAACAGAATAGTAAATCCAGAAATAAACCCCCATAGATATGGACAGATAATCTTAAACAAAAAACCAAAAACATACCACGGAGATAAGAAAGCCTCTTCAATAGATGGTGCTGGGAAAATCGGAAAGCCACATGCTAAAGAATGAAACTAGACTGTGACCTATAACCATATACTAAAATTAACTCAGAAAAGATAAAAAACCTGAACATAAGACCTGAAGCAATAAAATGCATTGAAGAAACCATCAGTACTAAACTTATGGACCTGGGGTTCAAGGAGGAATTTATGAATTTGACCTCAAAAGCAAGAGAAATAAAAGCAAAAATAAACGAATGGGCCTATATCTAACTAAAAAGCTTCTGCACAGCAGTAGAAACCACCAACAAAAAAGAGGCAACCAACCAAATGGGAGAAGATATTAATATTTGCAAACAATGCCTCTGATATGGGCCTAATATCCAAAATATATAAAGGACTCAATAACATAGAAACAAGCAATCCAATTAAAAAATGTACAGAGAATCTGAACAGACATTTCTCCCAAGAAGATATACAAATGTCCAATAGTACGTATATGATAAAACGCTCAACTTCACTAGCAATTAAGAAAATGCAAATTAAAACCACAGTGAGATATCACCTCATACCTGTTAGAATGGTTATCATCAACAAAGGGGGAAAAAATGAAAGTGATGGAGAAGCTGTGGAGAAAAAGGGACCCTCACACACTGCTGGTGGGAATGTAAATTGGTAGAGCCACTTTGGAAAACAGTGTGGTGGTTCCTCAAAAAATTAAGACTAGAGTTACTAGCAATACGTCTTCTGGGAATCTACCCAAAAAATCTGAAAACTTTTGTCCACAAACATATATGTACCCCAATGTTCAGTGCAGCATTATTCATGGTAGCCAAGTTGTGAAAATAACCACACTGTCCTTTGATAGATGACTGGATACAGAAGACGTGGTACATTTACGCAATGGTATCCTACTTGGCTGTAAGAAAAGATAAAATAATACCATTAGCAACAACATGGATGAATCTTGTTATTATCATTCTGAGCAAAGTAAGTGAGAAAAATTCAATAACTGTATGACCACAGTCATATATGGGATCCAAAACTGAGAGCAGCAAATGTACAAAACAAACAAACAAACAAAAACTCACAAACACAGACAACAGTTTAGTGGTTACCAGAGGATAAGGGAGGAAGGAGGTGGTAGAGGAGGAAGAGAGGTCAAATACAAATTTTTTTTTTTTAAATAAACAAACTTTTCCTTAAACTTTACCTATCACATTGCAGAGTTGACAATAAGAGTGCTACTGTCACTAAATAGGATCAAATTGCTACAGATGTCAACATCATAACAGATTCTTAGGCGGTGACAAAACTTTAGACAACTTTCTTTCCCACGCCTCATTTTAGAGTTAACTAAAGGCAGAAATGTGACTTATCTATATTCGCACTGCATACTAGGAAGAAAGCTAGTCCCTGCCTAGTGCAACCTCAAGTCACTTTGCTTTCTTTCTTTTCACTTTGGAGAAAATAAAGAAGATAATTGTTAGGATTAAGATGTATACAGATAAGTTAAATAAAGAACTTTGCATTTTCCAGCGAACTTGGAAAATATTTTTGGCAGATCTGAGTCTTAAGGCATTCTCGAATCGTTTTTAATGACTTGATTTTAATTAACTAAAATCTGGATGAAGACATGCTGTTCAGTAGTAAGAACCCAAAATTCAACATTTGCCAGTTATAACTAAAAATTAAATCTAGAAAAAATTAAAGGCGCTCCTATAGTTATAAAATCAGCTTCATCAGAAAAAAAAAACCAAACCAAAAAAACATTAAAATGAAGAAAAAAGGAAAACAGCAAACAGCACATAACTACTTTTCATCTCCTAAGCAAGTACTGTGGGAAACATGGGGAGCAGGCAAGCGAAAGAGAGTTCTAGTCTAGAGGAGTGTGGCCTCCTCTGGTAGTTATATCCACAAGGTGCGCGGGTCCTAAAGGAGGAACCCCAGGAGCCACGGTCAACAAATATTTGATAATCATTTTTTTTTTCAGTGGCTAAAGAAGATAGTCTTCAATTCATTACTTTGACTATTTTGCGCAGTGACATCAACTTTATTATCATGAAATTTGGGCAAGCTCATTGCTAGCACAACAGATTGAAAGTCCTATTATAGCTTCGCTACTGAGTTCCTTGAAGGTTGTAACCTACATCATTTTGGATCCTATTTTTGGTGTTTAAGCACAACTTTCAAAAAGGTCAAACCATGACTCAGGTGAAGATAAAATGAACACCTGTCAGAGATTTTTACTTAACTCATTAGTTAACGAATGACCCAGTAAAATGTGAAAACCAGTCCAAAGAACAGCTGAGAAACAAAGTATAAGCAATTTAATAAAGAGCAAGATCATTAGGTTAAATACCAAATTGGCTAAGTCCAACAGGGCAGTACACAGTAACCTCTGAGGTTATCTTTTCCACCAGACAGAAACTATTTACATGCACATCAGAAAACGAATATGCAAGTTGGACTCCTCCCCTACAGAGTTGTAAAATAAGCCTAACCAATAGGAAATCAAACAAAAAAATGCAAGCCCAGCCCCGCCCTGAAAAAACACCCAGTACTCTCTCTTGCCAAGTTTGAAGGTTTGGAAGTGTTTTCCCACACCAGCATGCTTTATGCATTAAGACACTACACTTCTGTTTCAGAACCCTAGATCATCTTTACTTTATTCCTCCCTTGTCTCTCTCGGAATCTATTTGACCTGAGTTAGTCCTATTGTGTTTTTTGGAGTGAGCTTATTAGCTAGCTGACCAATTTCTGAAACAGAGAAAATTTATGAGTGGGAGACTATTTAAATTATTTGGAGACCAAAACTTTCTACTGTTTAGAATAGGTTCAATTTAAAATTAGTTTAAATGTCTGAAGTCCAGAAAATTTCAAGTACCTCCATACTTCAGTGGGTACAAGGAAACTTTACATTTTGCAGTTGAAGTTTAAATACTTTGCAAAGGAGGAAGATAGGGGATTTCTGAGTCAGTTGATCTAGAGCAGGGCTAAACAATATGTTGATCCTGGTCCACTACTCGACCGTCAAACAATTTTGGGGTGACTGCCTGAATGATAAAATACATAGCTAGTGGACTATGACACTTGAAGAAGTAGCCCAGCCCTTAAAAAGTCTGCCCAGGCCTGATCTAGAGTGTTCCTGAACAATTTAATCTGTCTGTTAAGCCCCTTAAAAGCAATGTTTTGGAAAGTTTTTGTTTTGTTTTGTTTTTTTTAATTTAGGGTTTTTGCTCAGATCCAATATCTTTGTTTGTGTAAGACAGGAACAAAGAGTCATATAGTTGATGTTATTACACCAATTTCTATTCTCTCTTACCTATAGCTATTTAAGTGACAATAAGAAAAGAGAAGGTCCTCTAAATCAGTTAGAGGGAAAACAACAACAACAAAAAAAAACCCAAACACTTCCAAGTCTGGAGTATAGACGAGAAGGAAAATTTGAATGTGAAGTAGAAGGATTTCATGCTGCATGATAGAAATTGAAATCCAGCATTAAAAGATTACTACAACTACATGAGACAATTAACTATACCATCTGTTTTATAAAACGTGAGCTTAAAATAATACATGAAAAAAACTTTCTTGAAAAAGCACAAGCCACTCAGTAAGCACCTTCTCTATGGACAAGTCTGTCTTTGACTGTGTTATTTTTTTATCCACGTTAACATCGAAGTGCTGTCCTAACGAGAAGTGTTGATTGACATGCTGAGCAATGAGGATGACCACTTCATGGTAAGTTGTACAGCACTGCTTCTTCTGTGCAGCCTTTGGCTTACTGTATTTTTTGGAAATTAACTAAAATTACAGTTGTAGTAAGGCTGGTTTTTAGCAAAGAACAAAAATGCTTAGTTTTTGAGGTTCGGCTTTAAATATCAACCTCATAAGCTATGAAATAACATTCATAAATAATACTTACTCACCTTCAGGTCTTCTTTTAACTTTTCTCATTATTTAATAGTACAATAAGCCACTTAGTTTTACCAGAAATGTAACCTCCATATTTCACATTGTTCCTATGAGGAACTAGGATTTGAAAAATACTATTTTGAATAAAGCTCCTGTTACCAGGTGTGTACTGTGAGAATTTTTTAAATGCCCATTATGTTGAGATGTTGAGTTTCATAACAAAATCTTGAGTTTAAAAATTGCAGAAATAATGTAAGATATATGTTATGGTAATTTTACAATATTTTAAAATTAGATTTTTAGTTGTGTTTTTACAAATCACTTTTTTAGTTTATTATAATCAGCATTCCTTTCACCCAAGCATCATTTAACCTCCTAGTAAATTTTCATCCTTAACTTAAATCCACTCTGGCAAATTTAATTACAGTGTATCTCAGTGAAATTGCTTACTATAATTTTTTCATCTAAACCAATATATAAGTTCAAGAAGGCTTGGACTGCATTTTGCTCACTGCTGTATGGCCAGGTCATAGAAAAAGAACTTGGTCTACAGTAGGTACTTTTTGTGGACTGAATGAATTAATAAATATTTTAAATTTAATAATATTCCATCCTCATCATTTTCGAATTATTTAAAAACATACAGATTCCATTGTAATATTGTGGAATTTTTCTTTTTTTCAAAAATATTTAAAAACTGGCTTATAATTTGGGCTGGATAGTTACTCATGTTTGCACAAACTGTGGCAGATAACATGAAGGTACGCTGGTCAGCCGTGCCATTTTAAACGAGACAGAAAACAACGGTACTGTCCTGTTTCTAATGGTATGTATGGTCAACCTACTGACACCTTCAACTTAGCCCAGTGGTACTAGGCTGACCATACATACCGTTTGAAATGGAACAGTACTGTTGCTTTCTGCCCCGTTTAAAATGGTACATCTGGTCAGCCTAAATTAAGGTCAACTGTCACCCAAGAAAATTGTCTACTTTCTATAACACATCACATCGATTTCTGTACAATTGTGGATGTAGAGTGAAAAAAAAAATCTCAATACAATGTTAAAAATCACTCATTTCAATACATGGCCAATTAAATTTGGTATTCTTATATAATTTTGCTCATAAATTTATCTTACAATCTGTCAGGGAAAACCTAACAGCTTCCCTTACTTTGGCAACTCTGAATGAACGCATTTATAAAGAAAGCCTTGACATATTTATTTTATGCTCTTTCACGAGGGTTAAAAAATATGTGTTCCATGATCTAGAAAAAAATGCTAGCAACTAAAAACTTAACCGTAAAAAGCTATGATTTTTTTTTCTTTTAAAATCATCTGAAAATCTCACATTTGATTGTCTTAGGAGTCTTTAAGATAACATACAGTACCAGATAATTCAGCTGTGACAACAAGCACAATTTCTTCTAATATAGAACAGTTAGCTGTCTTTAGAAAGAGTCCACTCATTCTTCAGCCATGGGTATTTTGTTTTAATCAGGTTTCTATTATGGGCACAAGGTGGTGGATTAAGGGTTCTCTTTTCTTATTGTAGAAAGCTGAGAAGAATAAGAAGGCAGAAGGAGCCTAAATTGTTTTAGTTTGTGTTACATGTCCTTGAAAAGAAAGAGAAGAGGATACTTTAAGCCAAAAACAACAAACACCCAGTTACCATGAATTTCAAACTTGCAGGTTGAGAGTGAAAGACACCCATTAATTCACCCACGTCAAGGCTGCTGGTGAAATCAAATACAAAAAAATATACTGGCCTTGGAGTTGCAATAGCTAGATTCCTTCAGGAGACTGTACTTGGGGGAACATCTATGCTAGCTCTTTAAGCCTTTTGTAAGACAATGGAAAAGCTTGGAGGGAGTAGAAGCATGCTTTCTAAAGCACACATTCACTTACTTACTCGGAATCCCAACAATGTAAGTCTGGCTGCTAAGAGAAAAATAGAAGTAACAGTTTCCTGAGAATTGTTAAGCCAACACACTATTAAACATACCACCTAACATTGTTCTTTTCCTCTCCTTTTTCACTCTTGCAGCTACCACATGTGATGGAAGGAATCCAAGTTAAACACTCTCACCAGAGCATGCTCCAAGACAGATGACTGGGCCGCAGGCTCGGCCAATACAATGCACTTCTATTCTCTATTTATTTTTGTAGTTCAAAGACCTGGCAGTGAGGGACCTGGTGCCTGCCATAAGGACTGGTGCGCTCATGATTACCGCCCAGTGATTCTGTATCTGGATGCCAGCTACTCAGATAGACCGTGTATAAAGAGTAGGGGGGTTTTTTTGAAAGGAAAAGAAACCCCAGCTTCCACTTAAGCTTTTAAAATTCAGATGATATACTGCCAACTTATAGACCTTGCTTTAATCAGAACAGCCACATGAAAAGGCTGTTTCTATTTACCCTGGGTCATTTAGGAAACCAGCGATAAGTAGGCCATGTGAAATTTCAGCTTCTCTTATAGTCAGCGTGTTCTCCTCAACTACAGTTGAGTCTTGATTTCATTTTCTGAGTAGAAATATTCACAATCCTGCCATGCATGAGACTTAGCCTTCCTTCTGTCTACCAACAAATGGACCTTTTAAAGAATGCTTAGGGATAACTGGAAGCTTTTTTTGTAATGGTGGGACTATATAGATTTCAATAATTACTGAAGTGCTTTACTGGTCTAGTTCGAATTTCATCAGAGACTGACTTTAGCTAGAAAATAATAACATTCTATTCCAGTTTTCAATTGTGTATTCACATAATAAAAAAGTAATCTTGTAGAACATATAAAGTAACAATTGTTTTATGCAGGAACACATTCATATCAGGATGAGGAAAAATAGTTAAGATACCAATGTATTCACTGATGCACAATAAATTTCTTTTTTATTTTGGTTGTTCATAATATTTTCATTATCTGTATCCAGAAGAGATTTTGAAAAGTTATTGATATTGTGATCAAGTATTACATTTTGTGTTAGCAATGCATAAACAAGTTCAATTCTTGATCATTTAGAGTCAATATCACACCACTTCACACAATAAACTTCCCATTACTCCCTCTGCAATTGCAACAACCTCCCAACGGTAGCTTTCCATTCAGACTCTTTCCATCAGTTTAGCTTTTGTGACACTGTTGTCCTATTTAATTTTTAACATAACCCCATCCAACAATGTTAATTTCTAAACAGTTTTATTTTAAGAAAATTAAGACATAGAAAACTTATATTCACCTCCATTTCCTCTTTTTGTTACCATTTCTAGAATTTTTATTCTTAATTATAGAATAAAGTTCCCATCTTATATCATTTTCCATCAACCCAAGGACCAATTTTTTTTTGTTAGCATTTCTTACAGCACAAAGCTTCCTGCAATAAATTTTCTAAGTTTTCATTTATCTGAAAATGTCTTTATCACATTCTGTTTTTGAAGGATCCTTTCACTGGAAATAGGATTCTGGGTAGACCACTTTTTGAGCCCTTTCAAGAAGTCTTTCTAATGGTCTAGCCTCCATGATTTCAGATGAGATATCAATCATGATCTGTATTATTGTTTTCCTTTAGGGGATGTCTTTTTTCTTGAACTAACTTCTTGGTTTTTCTTTTACTTTGTCAACCTAGCTTTGGGTTTTCTTGGCCAGTAAAGCAAGAAATTTGGAGAAAAATATGGCCATTATATCTTCAAATGTTTTCCAGTCATGTTCTGTCTTTTTCCTTCTGAGACGAGTTATATGTGTTAGATGGTTTGATATTGCCCCTCAGTTCTCGGAGGCACTAATAATTTCCCTTCAAGTTTTACTTTTAGTCATGTTGGCTTCTTTCCCTTTGTGTTCAGCTTCACTGCCCACTTTTTTCTGGTACCCTCAAGCCCCTCATATAGCTGGAGTCACAGCTGGATGCCGATGGTGTCAAAAGGTTCCTCCCCTCCCCCCATGTCTGGGCCAGAATTGCAAAGAACGCCCACTGTGTCTCTACCACTACTATGTTGAACTTGTTCTCAAATCCACAGCCACTGCCCTCTAGTAAGCCTGCACCATCTCTCCTCATACATGTACAACTGCACCCACTCAACCAAGCTAACATCTTCACATAAAATCACTTTACTAGCATGAGGTAAACATGTTCCTTGTCATTCTCAACGAAGTTACTTTTCTCATATTGTTCACATCATATGAATGCCTTCCTTCCTTACCTGGTACTTTTACTTCCTGCAGTCTCCCAAAAGAGTTGGAGGTTACTGAGCCCAAGGGATCAAACCTTCTGACTTTCACCCATAGAAAATAAGAAAGCAACACTTTCTTTAGCAATGAAGAATCTTCTCTGCTCTTTGGCTTGGGTCTGCTTGGTGTTGCTGGACATCCTAAACTCAGAAGCCATTTTTGTCTGCTGGGGTTCACTGGGCAGAATTATTTCAGGTAAACGTGGGTTGGAGAGAAGCTGAGTAAGTCACACACTCTCTTTGCAAATGGGCCATGCTGCCACTACTTTCAGCCCTGCCACTGACACCACCGGTGCCGCAGGCCGTGAAGTAGAGATGGTGCCATTCATGCTGGCCTGCCTCTTTGAGGACAGAAGCAGTTCACTCTCATAATCGAATTGAGTTTGTTATGTATCTACACAGCCAAGATTAGCTCTGAGGCCTGAGAAGTTTCCTTCACCTCTATTTCCAAAGCTCTAATTTTGTTATTCAGGGACATAACAGGCCTTGTCCCCAGAGTTCCCCAAATAAGTCATTCAAAAACAATCTAATTTTGTGGCATTTTTTTCAATTTTAGCTACCCAGTTTTCTCCCCAGAAACAACTTTAGTTCAGCTATTTGGATAACTATATGCAGTTACGCAACACCTTGACTGGGCAGTGCTCACCTCCTTTCTGAGACTGATGTAGTCAAGGTACACTGCTCACTCTCGCTGGCAAACTCTCGCTGTCATTAATGTAAATACGAATCTGAAACCCCTGACCATGCACTAGGGATGTGACTGTGTCTCATTGTCCTCACTATGCTGTCTCCCTTGTAAACTCTTCTCATTCTGTAGTGACTAGCAGAGTTCTCCTCCCAGGCTTGCCCATTAATTTCCTAGATGCTGGCAATATTGCCTCACGATGGCTCATGAATGAGTCTATACCAACAAAAACAGCAGTGTTATAGTTAACTGCACGGTGTCTGCATTTTTGCCAACCTGTATGGGAACGTCTGTGAAAAAAAACGTCCCATGTAGAATAGAAGAAACTGTCAGTTGATGCTCTGATAGACATAAAATAAAACAAAAAAACTGCATGGCTTTTATAACTATATATAATCCAGACCCACTACTTTCATTATCAAGGTAAAGATAATGGCTAGATAGGCAGCAAGACTCCCTCCTGGGGTTATGTGGATGAAATCCTGCACAACTCTGGATGGCAAGAATGTCACTGCAGTCTCTCTGAACAGTGCCCCTCAGAATGGTGCACAAGCTACACAAATGTGTGTAGCAACCACGTAACTGAATTATATGTTCTGTAATATGATTTCTCTAATATAAAGCTACTTACAACATTAGGTTTTTATCAAAAAATGAACATGACACTAGAATTGTATATAGTTATCCAAATATCTGAACTAAAGTTGTCTTATTAATTTCTTTAACACAGAATGAATAGTCTCTTAGAAATTGTATTATAATGGCAATCAGATAGATGTCTTATTCACCAAGGCCTAGTAAACCTATAATATAGCCTAAATGGAGAAATAATACTTGAGAAACAAATCATTATTTATTTTATTGTGGTGCCTGGCTCTTCATTAGCATACTAGAATTATACATTGAATGATTAACTGAATAAATAAAGCATACACCAAACTTATTCTATGGAAACATGATTAAAATTCTGATTTGGGTCATAGCTCCCCTCAGACACTAGTGTTCTTTATATGTCCTTTCTTCTCCAGCCTCGATTCTAGCAGCTGGTTCAATATTCTATCTACTTCCAAACATCAGTGCAAAAAAAGATAAGGCACAGGGATTTCTAGATCCTCTGTTCTACAGGGACTTACAAATACCAACATGGGATGATCCATCTTATAGACAACGACCTGTAATAATGGTGTCTTGGCAGAGAAATGTGGGTTGGATGGAGCTCTGGAAGAGGATGGGGACAGTGGCTCTACACAGCCACAGTCACACAGAATTTACAATGGACCTCCAGAACCAGCATTTACAGTCAACAGTGGTCATGATGCCAATGGTACTGGGATGCTTTTGTGGGGTTATGGGAGAAAATAGCCATGTTATTGACCATAGTTGTGCACATTCTTTAAGTGTCCTAAAATTGCCATCTGAAAAGGGAATGGCATTTTTCATCTGGATCCAGATGAATACTCAAATGAAATAAGTCTTTGGGGACACAGACAACTGTAGGTGGGAACTGATAGGGCAGAGAGAGCATACAACAGAGTGTGACATCAAAGAAGTACTAACAAGGGATTTCCACAGCATTGATCGGAAGCCCAGGGCTTGATGGCAAACCTGTACAGACAGGCAGACATGAAACAGGTGAGTTCTGACATCAGCATTGGCTGAAGCAGGCATCAGCCATAGGGGCAAACAAAACTCTGCTGCTTAAGCTCCATCTATAATGAAGAGTAGACAGAGAATAGAGAATGCCTGTTACACACTGGGGGAAATACAAGGACTGGGTATTAGGAACATGGCAGAAGTCCCTCAACTGACCAGGCCTATACGATTAGACTCAGACTGGACTTATTCTAGACTAAGTTTGTCTAACCATGGCATTAAACTCAAACTGGGTTTATTATAGAGTAAGCTTGTCCAACCGTGGCCAGGACAGCTTTGAACGTGGCCCAACACAAATTCATAAACTTTCTTAAAATATTATGTGATATTTTTGTAATTTTTTTTTAGCTCATCAGCTATCGTTAATGTTAGTGTATTTTATGTGTGGCCTGAAGTAATTCTTCCAATGTGGCTCTGGAAAGCCAAAAGTTTGGACACCCCTGTTCTAGAGAATTTGATTGTTACTTTATTCACTTAATATATAAGGTCAAGGTGGGTCCCAGATACTGGGAAGACAAAGCCTGTTCCTGGGAAGAAGTTCTTTCCACTTTGAGAAACCAGAGGGCTGCAGATGCTCAAGCCAGCATGCCAACCATTGGACAGAGCCTACTGTAAGCCAGTCTACACAGGATGTCTTCACATTTCCATTTCGTTTTCTTCACATTTGTCCAACTTACTTCTTTTAATGTTAATATATCATTGTGCTTCAAAATTCTCTTAAGTTTAATTCAGTCTCTATAGGCTATATTTCATAAGCTCCGAGAAAATGTAAACAGGATATTTGGATTTCTCCATCTCTGCATTCTCTGTAGCTATCTCTTTATCAACACCTTTATAAGCTGCCAGTTCCTCTGTTTCTGTCTGATTTTTAGGCTTTCTGATGGCACTTCTCTTTATCTTTGCCCGTAACCTGATGTAGCACTTTGGGCCATTAGACAGACATTTTCTGAATACAGTTTCATGTTTGCATTCTCTAGAACAATCTTTAATTCCAAGTGATACCGTGAATAAGGCATGCAAATCACCAAGACCCATTTAGAGCTGGTAGTAAGCAGCACTTATGAAAAAAATTCCAAAGTGAGTCCATACAGAATTACCTAATAGAGTTTGGTGACTACACATAAGGCGTTGATTTGATCTTAGCAGAATCATCCATAAGAATACATAAGTGATTTTACATTGAATGTCTTCATAGCCAATTAAATTTTTTTTCATGATGAATACTCTAGAAGAAGAACTCTAAGCACAGGGATACACATGGTCTATGTCCTGAACATTTTGAAAACTAAGACAACTGAATCTCAAACTGAATAAACTTTAATAACTTTACGTATTTTCAAATATTTTTTTCTTTTAAAAATAATAATGCTTAGGTATAATTGTTATTAATTATAGTAATGGCAGGGGTTGATGATTTGGGGTAACATTCACATGTATATATTACATGTATATATTAAAAAGATATGCTTACAAAATCCCAGGGTGTTTGTTTGTTTGTTTATTGATTGATTGTGATTGTATGTAAATATGAGGCATGTCTGATCTTCCGGAATTTCAAAAAGATAAAATATAGTTTTACTGAGAAAAACACATTAAATGAAGTGTTTTACTTTCCCTATTCATCACAATTAGAGAAAATTATATATTTTACAACTGTCAAATACTGTTATAAAGTGAATGAGTATAAATTTTGTTAAAAATTTTAAGTAGCTATTCATTTTCTTTTGTGAATCTACTAGTTACAGATTTTAAAATTCTAGGTGAATAAAAATGGAAAGTGAGTGATTGTAGTAATAACTGTATCATAAAATATGTCAAACACTGACATTTGAAATACGATTACTTTGAATATACAGATGGAAAATAATAATGTGTAAAAATTGAAGAGAATACTCTAAAAAGTTAGGCTTTTGGTGATTTATAGTAAGTATATATTTTATCCATTTTTGTTGAGAAATTTGTCAGTTATAGGTTATTTTGATAATTTCTGTCTTCTGTATAAATTAATTTTAATCAAACATCAATTACTAATAACTTTTATAATATTAATAAAACCATTTTTAAATACCACATTTCTCCACATAAAACTCTGATGATAGGGCTTGAGAATTCTCTAGATCTATGTTCAAAAACCAAGTTTAAAATGAGTGAGTCCTAATTATTGGCAGGCTGCCTGTCAGTCAATGCTAGTTTATTATGAAAGAGATTAAAATTTATGCTGCAACCATTAGCACTTATGAAAATACCAAATTACTTATATTTTAAAAATGTAAAGCATAACAGAGAATAAAAAGAGAGGGAGAGAGAGAAAAGAAGGAAAAATGAGTCCTAATTCCTTTTTCTCACCATGGAAACAGTTTTAGAGAAAAATACATTTTATTAATATTCTTCATACATATTAAACAGTACCACAAAGAGTAATGTAGTATTATAAGCAAATAAGTGGTCATTGCACTTAACTCTGAAGAACAAAAAGAGTTTTCTTTAGTGGGTGGGGACTGTTAACTATTGCTTAATATCCATTCCCTTAATTTTCCTTTTTTTGTAATAAAGTCTCTAAATTTTTGCTGCATGCACTTTAATCCAGCTAGTGACAGCACTGCTTTGCCAGATAGTGATAAATTTAGACTATTACAGAGGAGCCAAATAACTTTCCTCCATATTTCAACACAGCATTGTGGAGTCCCTTTCTTATAGCAGCTTAACTTGTACTCAACCTAACAGAATATTCAAATGCTATTAATTGAAGAAAAATGTTACAAACATTTAGTATGCATGATGGCATAATACAATACAAATATCTTGGAAGTTACTAGACTCTTCATATTTGTATAATGCTAGAGCTTTTTCTACTTGTATATCACAAATATCAATTGCCTTTTAATATATTTGGAACAAGACAAGGAATGAAAAGGGAAGAAAGGATGGAAATAAAGGACAAAATAAAAAATGAAATTAGAAGGAAAAGAAGGATGGAGAATATAAAACCTTGCATTTTCACTAAATGAGGAAGGACAATCTAAAATATCGGTATGTAACTAAAAGACTCTTCAAATAAAAAATTATTTAAATAAAAAAGCCTTTTATATATTCCTAAGCTCATCCATATTCTTTTGCTTTACATAGTCAGAAAACTGCCTCTATATAACCCAGGGTCAGGGGTTGGGGAACTATAATTCATTAGATAATCAAATTAATAGTTACTAGAGCTATATATTTTAAGTGTATATAAAGGCAGGCATAAGTTAACTGACTTTCAAGAATTAATGTATATTTCTTTGTGTTTGAAAACATGTTCAATTATAATATAAAGTAGCATGTTTAAAATACTACATTTAAAAGGACAAGCTTGTGTGAGCTCTCTGTAGCTTGTCAAAATTTAATTGACCCTCAAATTACTAATTTCATCTTTAAGTAAGTTCACATAAGAAACCCACAGGCATTGTGCTAACAGGATTCCTATCAGCCTGCATTGAACCATCAGCTATTAAAGTGCAGTATAAACATGGGGTCTTTAGACTCTATCATCCTCTTCTCTGTGCACATACCTAGTGCTAACACCAAATTAAAAACTAAAAATCCTACTCCATTTCTTTGAGGCTCAACTTTCCATCAGATAATTTTTCAAGAAAAAAAAGGCAAATTTTATAGCTCTGATTATTCTTTTTATTTTTCTTGCAGAAAATTCATAAAATAAAACCACATTGCTTTAAAGAAGAACACATGGTTAGTTTTTAGCAGAAAAGTGAAAAATCTCTAGTTTGCCTACCACTGTAATTATTGGCAGCCGTTAAATTCTATATACAACATAAGGCATAAATTAGCTGATCACCAACATGTGTGTAGCCATGGGGTAACAAATATTAAACTTGTGGGGGGGGGATGAGAAAATGAAATAGGTTAATAGATGATGACAAAGAGATAAGATGTTTAGTTAAATGTTGATTAGGTTTTGCCACATATCATTTGTTTCAGTCTTCAATGCCAGTTGTTATTCAACCTTTTTATGGAAAGAGGCATTTTATGATATCAATTTTCATTTTAGTGGTCTTATTGCAAAGTAAACTTCCACATTTGGGCAAGAATAAAGAAAATGGCAACAAATGCACATAGGCCACATTTTTTGAAGAGCGTAAAACTAATGTTAAGTCACCCTGTCAGCATAGATTCAGAGCCAAAAGGGAAAAATAAGAGAAAAATAAGAGTCAAATGCTGTAAGTGATTTGTGCCCCTGTCCCAATTTTCTGAGGACCTTAGTTCTACAATTAGAAACTGATGACAGCTCACTGTATTTAATTTGAATGTGTAGGTTCTTTGGAACAAATGTGTGGGGAAAAAGCACTGATCAATTTTTTTCACATTTTCCAAAAAACAATACCCAGATACAAAAAGTTTCAGTGTTGTTAAAGAATGACTTTAATGAAAATAAAAAATGACAATGTGGTATCTTTCCAACATAAATATAGTGTTAGTGGCCCACCATCAGTCCAATATACACCACTGAGTTTCTTTTCGTCCCTGACGATGAATTTACACTAAAAAATTCACAACTGCACGTATTCCTCTGTGATCAGCCACGCGCAAGACGCCTGGCTGAATACTGTGTCCCAGGACAGAGGAAGACTGACTGGAACTCATGAAACCTAATTTCACTGGCATGCGTGAGTATGGTAAAGCAACCAACTGGAGACCAAATAGAAAAATGGAAAAGAAAAGAAGGAAAAGAAAACAAGTATTAATAACAAACATCCCAAAAGTTGAATTTTAACTCATAGAAACTGACATTTGTTTCATATTTGCAGTTTGCAAATGATTTTTAGATCTCTTTTCTTTTTCAAAACTTAAGGTTAGTCCCAGTAACATGGTTAGTCACACCATGTTCTAGGTATGATGTTGTGTGTGACATAGAGGAGTTACACAGTTAAAATTCAGATTCATGAGACAGAAGTACCTGGTGGCTAAAACCCTGCCTGTGGTCTGAATTGAACTCCCAGGTACACCTCGTAGGAAGATTCATGACGTGGTCTCAGCCTAAATGTGTGTTACGTGCCTCTGCGTGGACTTGGATTCCTGGCGACCCTATGAGTGAGTGACACACCGTGTCCTGTCCCAGCAGCCCTGCTCAGCTCCTTGTAGACTCATGCCTGTGGCTTCTTCTAGGGAGTCAGTCCATCTCATAGCTGGTCTCCCTCTTCTTCTGTGGTCTTTCCCAGAGAACCTGCTTCCTCATGATGTTCCAGTGTTGCCATTTTTCCCTCCAGTGATGTTTTGGGCTTAATTTCCTCTGCGACTCACTTATTTGTCTTCCTGGTGGTCCAGGGTATGCGTAGAGCTCTCTTCCAGCACCATATTCTTTAGTGTTGCCTAAATATCTAAATTCCTTTACCTATAAAATAACACTAACAATGATACCTATCATAAGAGGATGTTGAGAAAATTACATAGGATAATCATCTAAAGCATTTAGTATTGTGCCTGTTCTAAATAAATGTTAATTATACCAGTACTACTTCTTTTATTATTATTATCGTTACCCAATTAGTCATGATCATCTCAGTATATCTTGCATGAAACTATGATTAGAAAATTTATTTTAAATGACTATTTTATATAAAGTATTCTGAAATTGCAGGTATGTAAGATTTAAATACTATGAGTATTCTTATCCTTGTAAGCCAGAGAGCTAGATTCTAACCCTGCTTTTGATCATTTTCAATGTGATGATGGCTTCATCCATTAACTTCTTTGAGTCTCCATTTCCACATTTGTAATATTGGGTTAATAAAATCTGCTCTGCTATAGTTACTGGGCTGTGAGGATTAAACACAAAAGGACATTGAAAACTGAAAAATACTGCACATGTGTAAAGTATTATTAGTACTTAGGGAATAATTGTTGGTGAAGTCGAATCCTATTATAGAACTCTAGCTCCTCACCATCTGGTATTACCTTACCAATATTCAGCTGAATTGTGCCTTAACACCAATTTCAAAGAAGGCAAAAGAAAATGTCTTTCAGTCTTGGTAATTTGTGTTTGCGAACATTTTCCCCTCTAAGTAATTTTAACAAAATTAGAGGCACTATTAGGTAACCGTCAAGCAAGATACTGAAGTATCTGATTCATTCATTTCATGTTCAATGTGATCATAGCAGTTAAAATGATGAGACAAAATGGGACATTTTAGCCAGCACATGTGTTCCACTGAACGTTGAGTTGTAAAATCCTGATCTCTGATTTTTAAAGTAATTTCTCTTTTGACTCTTTTCAACAAAAGTAGTTTTGAACATGTGTTAAAGTGTAAAACAATACAGCTTTAGAGAGATTGTGATTAATTCCAGTCTACCTTGTGATTTGTTAACAAATATGTCGGCTCCATTTAGATTTGGATCTTTTCAATTGATAAGAGCTAAAAAGAAATGTCTTTGAATTTTAGTCCCTGCATTAAAATAAAATTTTTTTTAAGCTTCAATGAGATTAAAAAATAAAAAAATGACCTGCTAAGAGACTGTGATTCTTTGGAAGAGATATTCAAGAATATAGAGTTTACAGAGAGAAGCAACCTAAGCACCTAGCATCATTTAATTTATTCCTGAATATTCCTGAATACGCCTTCAACGACTCTATACCACATACTCATCCAGGCATTGTGAATACAGTAGTGAATAAAACACCAAAACTCTGTGGCCCTGTCAAATTTACACTACCAATATATTATGCAAGTTAACAGAAAAGACCAAAAAAAAAAAATTTCTTTTCATGGAGATTTATGAACTTGGTTGACTATTGTAACTTTAAATTTGCCCCCTGTGTGTGTTATCAGAGATGTTTGTAGAATGCTGTTCATGACATGTAAATAAAAATGTGGGGCTGGGGGTTGCAGGTTAAGCTCAGTGATTGAGCTCTTGCCTCACAATTGCAAGGTCCAGGGTTCAATTCTGTTACCCTCGTGGCCCCACATCCACCTGTGTGGAATGCAACCATGTCACAACTAATGATTTGCAACTACGGAGACTGCTCTGGGTCCTAATGCCTTCTCTGTCTCTCTCACCTTCTCTCAAACTATAAAATAAAAATGAAGAAAAAATAAATAAAAGTTTGGATATATTCAAACATTACTGAAGAACATGTTTCAGTTCCTCTCTTAGAGCAGATAACATGAATAGATTTTCAGTAAGTTTGGAAGCCAAGAGTATGCCACATGGATGAGCCCAAGTTCTCCAGCCTTCTGTGCACTCCGGTTACGTTCACGTCCGCGTTAGTAGCGCAGGTCCGCACACCACATTCAGCGGTGTGCAAGGTGACGTCTGCTGACACTCACATGCAAGGACTTACACCAGATTCAGGCCTCAGAAACTGCTGAATTTGTGATCCTGATACTATTTCCTTTCCTATGATCTCTACTTACTATCAACTTGATCTATTCTAGACCAATCCCAGATTCTTACATTCACACATAACTGGCCCATCCAACTCTTCCCGCTGTTCTGGATCCCTTATCATTCCTGCCAATGTGACTGACTGAAAAAGCAAAATTCCTGATACTTTTTCCAAGACAAACTATATCCAAATTTGTCTTAATTAGGTCCACCCATGGGCGTTACTTTTTTCCAATACAAACCAACAAACAAATGCCAATCAAGAGATTTGTTTCAAGGAAGAGATAAGACTATTGCTTTTCCTCCCCCAAAGAGAAGATAGATACTTCCAGCTCCCTGTGTGTATGCGAGCATGGACGCGCTTGCCTGTACACACACACACACACACACACACACACGCACACCCCTACTTCTTAGTAGGAAATAAACCACCATCGTCTCTTTAGATTCAAACATCTGCACATGTATGACTGTTACTAGGTCCCCAGAGGACACAGCCTAAGTTCTGTCTTCACTGCTTATTATTGAAATGACACTGGAGAAGCTAACAGATATTAGCCTTAGCTTCAACCAGCTAAGAAATGAGAAATACACTATGTCAGAGGATTGAGAGAATTGTATGAGATAATATGCATAAAACGCAGACAATATACGTTATTTGAAATCACTCTTTATGTTCGGGAAGTAAACTGGTCTCTCATGATGCGCAGATTCTCACTTCCTCTTGTTTGCCTTCGATCCTGATCTTCCAGGCACCTGGTTCCTCACTCTAACTGTAGCTGCCTTCGCTTCTTCCAGCCCTCCTGCCTGAGATACTTTCTCCTTTTTAATTTCATAAACTTTTGGGGGACAGTTTTAGCTTTACATAAAATTGAACAGAGTTCAGAGTTCATATATCCTGCCTTTTCCTCTCCTTCCTACAGCTCCCCTAGCATTAACACCTTATATAACTGTCCTGAATTTGTTACAAATCATGAACCAACACTGACACATTACAATTAACTAAAATTCATTGCTTCCCTCTGGGCTTTGACATGTGCATAATGACAGGTGTCCATCACTATAGTATCATACAGCATAGTTTCACTGACCTGAAACCTGTTTTCCACCATTCAGCCCTCCCTCACCAACCTCCATGGCAATCACTGATTTTTTTACTGTCTCTCTATTTTGCCTTTTCCATAATATCATCCAGGTGGAATAATATAGTATATACCCTATAAAGATGGGCATCTTTCACTAAGAAGTGCTCATTTAAGTTTCCCCCATGTCTTTTGGTGGCCTGGCAGCCCATTTCTTTTATTGCTGAATTATATTCCATTGTCTGGATGTGGTGGAGCTTATTTATCCATTCACCTCCTAAAGGACATCTTGGTTGCTTCTATTTGACTACTATGTTCTTCATTGTCATTTTTACCCATTAGAACCTTTAGCAGATTATTCATAGTTATTTTAAATGCCCAGCCTGGTAATTACAAATTGTCTGCCCTATCTGAGTCTGTTCCTGTTGCTTAGTTTGTGTTTTCAAATTATGTGTTCTCTTGCCTTTTTTAGCAAACCTTGCAACTTTTTGATGGAAGATGGACAGAATGTAGCAGGTAATAGAAACTGAGGTAAATAAGGCTTTAGTGTGAGATTGTTGTGTTTATCTGGTGTATTTATTAGTGTGCTACAGTAGCCATAACAAAAGACCGCAGAGTACGGCAACAGCCTAAGCCTTCTTCACAGCTCTAGAGCCTGATATCTCAGGTCCAGGGTTTTCAGCTCTGCTGTCTCCCGAGGCCTCTCTTTTTCTCTTGCAGAAATCTGCCCTCAGCCTATTCCTCACGTGGCTTCTCCTCTTGTGTGTATCCCTGGTGTCTCCTTTTCTTTCAATAAGGACAATGGTCATGTTGGATAAGGGGTCTAACCTTGTGATCTCATTACCGTAATTTCCTCCTTAAAGGCACTGTCTCCAAATATGGTCATAGTGGGTGTTAGGGCTTCAGCAGGTATACTTTAGGGGAACACAGTTTAGTTTATAAAGTCTGGCTGGAGTTAGGCTGTTAAGTATTTTCTATACATTTAGGTATCAGAGAATTCAGGTTCCTCTAGTGTCTTCTTTTTTTTTTTTCCTTCCAGTTGTCTTTGGCTTTCCTTGGGAATTCTGTCTGAGTATGTCTTGCAGCACTCAGCTGAGTGTACTATGATCTTGGAGTCCTTTGATGTGGTGGCAACATATAAGGTACAGGATGTCTTCTATATTCTCATGACTAAAATTGTTCTGCATTCTGTGTGTGTGTGTGTGTGTGTGTGTGTGTGTGTGTGTGTGTGTTTATTTGGGGGAGGGAGGGACCAGAGTCCCTGCACTGTGATCTTCAGAAGAGTGTCTCAGTTTCCTTTTTGTTTCCCTTCCCTTAGGTGAGAAAGGATGATTGGAGGGACTGGAATTGGCTTGTTGCTTTTTGCCCTTTTTTTTACAGAGAACACAGAATGCTCTGGGTGTGTGTCATAACGGCTACTTTGTATCTCACTCCTTAAGAAGCACGAGTAACTTTACCCTCTAGATCTTCACAGTAAGTACTGGAGGGGCTCTTGGAGGTGAGAGACTTGAGTGTGTGGGAGTTCTACCTGAGAGGCACCCCTCTCGAGGTAATTCACGTTGAACCTCCACCAGTCCATCAGTTGTAGTCTAGGTGTTACTACATTCCTGGCTGCAGAGGTGAGCGTCTGCTCCTGGGCACTGTTCCCCACACGCTCCGTTCTCTCCAGTTCTCTTGGAAGTGCTTAACACAGTGACCTCAACTCTGTGATGATTTTAAAAAGAATTATTATTTTTCTGTTTGTTTTCCTTTGTGTCCTATTGTGAGAACGGGAGAGGCAACTTGCAAGCTTTTTACGTGTTGGAACGAACACTGGAAGTTTTTGGACACATTTTGCTTTCTAATGCATCCCTCTTTTTCCATTACAGAGTGCCTGCCTAATTCCCCACGACCACAAGGCAGTGTTCTAGTATTTCCAAGAGGAGCGTTAAGCGTACGATACAAAAAAAAGCAGTATGAAAGAGCTAATGCTTGATAATGGAGTACTGTGTAAATGTGCTGAGGGGTATTTAGAGACGTATTAGGATTAACAATCATAATAAGACAAATGGAAATGATACCAGCAGACAAAGCCAGCCAATAGGAGTTTTTGTTTTTTTGTTTTTTATGTAAGCAGAGAACATAGGTTATTATACTCAGACAGCTACACAGAGCAGGAGAACCAGCCACCCTCTCAGCTGCATGGGGAAAACTCCCTACAAAACAAACCATCCATCACTAACAATATCCTCTCACCAGGTTGAGAATCCTGTCTTACAGTCGATGCTCATATCCACTCAAAATAATGATTCTGTACGCAACTGGGCACTTTGGGAAGACGGGGAGCAGAATTAGATAGTGGCATTCCATAAGGAGATACCCTGTTTCCCCAAAAATAAGACAGTGTCTTATATTAATTTTTGCTCCCAAAGATGCGCTAGGTCTTATTTTCAGGGGAGGTCTTATTTTTCCATGAAGAAGAATATGGTACACATTTATTGTTGAACAAAAATAAAGGAAATATATTACCTGTATACGGTACGGTAGTAGTTGTCATCACAAACCAGCATAACCAGACAAACTGTGAATCCTACAGTATCAAGAATGTCTTGTTACTGCCATTATTTCCTTGTACAACAATCTATGGTACATTTACTCATTTATTCAATGACAGTCATGTCATCGTCTTCTGATTAAAAGAGACCTTGCACTTCCTGTCTGCTCCGGCGGTGCTGCGGCCAACAGTGAGCTGTGCGGCGGCGCCCGCCGCTACGGTCCAGAGTCCAGAGTTATGGTAGCTTCGGGGGGCCTTATTATCGGGGAGGCCTTATGTTTGTGGGAGGCCTTATTATTGGGGGGGCCTTATTATCGGGGAGGCCTTATGTTTG